>AWOL01S0027523.1:64663-100590 GCA_000715115.1 Nicotiana otophora | reverse complement strand
CCCCCCCTCCCCCCAAAATTACACCGGCGAGATTGCCGCGGGTAAAAATAGCAACCATTCAAAGAATCACCCAAAATCGTCACTGCTTCACCTTTTTGCGCCACCTTCCTTACCACTTTATCTTCGTCACCTTCTTTTCAACAAGCCTACTAACAATAGACCAAACAGATCAGAAACACCACCATTTCAATTTTAATACTCTTTGCTACCAAAATTTAAAAAAAAAAAAAAAGACGAGCAATAACTAAATCAATATAATTTTCTGGTTGGGGAGGAGTTTGAGGGTGTGGGAAAACAGAAGGGAGGGAGGGGAGAGGAAGCTGGGAACGGGAACAGGACAGGGGAGGATTTTCTTCATTTTTTATCTTTTCTTTATTTTTTCCATGATTTTATCTTTCTTTTTTTATTTTATATTTTTTTTAATCAAATTCATTCATTCACGCGCCTAATTAACGTGATTTGCATGCATTTTGGCCACGTCAACTATATCGTCGCCATGTAAGCATAGTCAACGGCCAAACGTGTTTATTAGCACTCGGTTCATCAAGTAAAGGTGCTCAAATGAGAAATGTATAAGTTTATATACCGGGATGACAAATGGGTGCAAGTTTAGGTGGCCCTTAGGCCATTTTGCCCTTTTAAAATAAATGTAAGGCACACGTGGTGTCATAAGGATGATATGTGATAATGATATGTGGCACATCGAAGTGACTCTTGTTGTTATTTTTTTGTGTTGGAATGGTTTATGATTTATTGTGTGTGTCATGCATTTTACGTGATCTGCTGCGTTGTTTTAAAGTGCTAATATGTGCCTCCGTTGTTACTTGATAAATTGGTTGTCAAGATGAATTTACTTACGTGGAGTTATTATCTCATATTCTATTGAGTTGTTGGTAATATAATGGAATTAAATAAAGAAATTGTTATTATGCTTACTTTATTGATTTTTAAAATAAACTCATTATCTCATTTGATGCCTTACTTTATTTAAATTGTTATCATGCTTTACTTTATTTTATTCTTAAAATAAAATCATTATCTCATTTGATACTTTACATTAATTAAAATGTTATCATGCTTTACTTTATTTGATTCTTAAAATAAACTCATTATCTCATTTGATGCTTTTCCTTAAATAAATTTTATTGTTATCATGCTTTACTTTATTTGATTCTTAAAACAAACTCATTATCTCATTTGGTGTTTTACTTTACTTAGATTGTTATCATGCTTTACTTTATTTAAATAAACTTTCTTTGAACATTTTATTGGTAATTGATACGGATACGAAATACATGGTGGCACGAGGTCTTCCTCGTGCGAGTGTGACTTATGTTGCGGGCACGAGGTGCCATGTGTGTAAGATTTGTGAATTGTGGCTTATGACTTGTGATTATGAGGTGTGGTACCTCAGGGTGATTCTTGTTGTAAATCTTGTGGTGGAACGACTTGATGATTTGAACTGTCATTGTTTTCCTTGACTTAATTCCTCTGTATTTCAAATGTGTGTTGATTATTTTGCTGTTTTACTGCATATTTATTCTTTGTTGCCATTTATTTCCTTATTTGCTTTCCGACGTTAGCTTTATATCTATGTCCTGCACAGATTTTCATGTCTAGTGAGTGTCTTGACTTGAACCTAGTCACCACTCTGACGAGGTTAGTCTTGATACTTACTGGGTACCGCTGTGGTGCACTCATACTACGCTTCAACATATTTTTGTGTAGATTCAGGTACTTCAGATCGTGCTTGTTTTGAGAGTTGTGCCTATGCAGTTGGAACTTCAAGGTATACTTGTTCTATTCGCAGGCCTCGGAGTCACCCTCTTACTTCATTTATACTAATGTTTAATTATAATTCAAAACAGTATTGTATTTTGGAATGTCTTGTGTACTCTCCGTAGAGCTTATGACTCTGTATTACCGAATTTTGGGATTGTGAAAGTTGTATTATGATATTGGCTATGTTTTGGGCCATGTTTCTCAGTTTTATCTAACATTAAGTTGTTATATCCTGTCTGATGTTGTTGTGTGATAGACTTACCTAGTCGTAGAGACTAGGCGTCATCACGATCCTTAAGGTGGGATTTTGGAGTCGTGACAGAAAGAAAAAAAAAAGGAAAACAAAAGTAGTGATGACAAAAAAGCTTTTTTAGGAGATCAAAGCTCTTTCACCAAGGAAACTGCATATCAGATTTACCACCATCCGAAATCTCATATGTAAAAAACAATATAAAAGAGGCCCGCGCATGGTAAGATCATAGATGTCCTCTAGCTGAGGCACCACAGACTTGTACAGTCATGTTCCTCATTCTTTCCTTCTTTTCATTTCTCCTTCATTTTCTTTTTCTGGAGGATATACCATCATTATCATGCTTTGATATACTTATGATTTTTTCACCCCAAAATTTTCTAAGGAAACAGTAAAAGAAAAGAGTTAATAACTTCATGGCTATTCTGACTTTATTGATGGTATAATGACAAAGGGAGACTCAGCAACTCAAAGTATATCCAATAAGATTAACAGTTCCAACATGAATCATGTTGTCACCACTCACCAGAAACAAATTAAGGAAAAACGAAAGGAATGCCGAGAAGGAGAACTTTTTACTTATAGTCTATAGAATTGACTTTTCTGTATCAGGGTTCTGTAACTTACCCCAGCTTTAGAAACTCTCAGCTCCACATCATGATTATAAATCTCATACAAATACTGCCCCAACTCAACACCTTCCTTACCCTCCTGTTTCAAGCGTCGTAAGCAAAGCCACATATGGATAACAAGTAACGAGAATGTGGTCTTAAATGTTTTCTCCAAGTTAAATACTGCACAGCAACATATATACACAGATCAGACAACAAAATGAACATTAATTACCATATCAACTCCAGGAAGAAAAGGTAATTATAATTTCTACAGATGGCAGGGAAAAGAAAAACAGAAAAATAAGGTAATTACAATTGTGTGTTTTTCTTGTTTAAATTTCTTAAATGGCTGTATTTTCACAAGAAAGAGTCATTAACTTAGACATATTTGATCACGCAACTGAATAGTTTCCTGAAAGTATCATATGGAAAATGAATATTCAAAAAGTTGAGCTGTAGAGTTAACATGAGCAAGAATGCTGTTAAAGATTAGTAATAATGAGCTGGGTTAGAATCTTATGAGATATAAGCTGCCAGTACTTGAATGATTAAAAGGATAGGCCAGATTCAGTCAACAATTTGACAATTGCTAAATTGCATCTTCAATTACATGCTCACTAATCAAATGTCCTATGAGCATCATAGTGGATCTAAGAAAGAAAAGACACAGATGTAGCATTGTATTTTCTCTTATTTTTCTTAAAATAAATAATATAAGTTTCAGATAATGATCCATGCACCAACAGGAAAAAGCAAAAGCAATGATGTTCGAGGAGCAACGAGCAAACAGACTAACCGTCATAAATAGCAGGTCTATCAACTTGGTGAATAACACGGCGATAAATAACATTTGCCCCTCGAATGGACTTGCTTTGCTTACTATAAAACCGCAACAGCTTAAGTATAAAGCGCTTGATGCCCTCGTATTGTGGATCTTCAACTCTTAATGGTGAATCAGGTGCTAATGCCAGTGAATGAGGCTTAGACCAAAACATCTTGTTCAAATTTACCTACTCAAGTGACAGAAATTCAATTACCAGCAGCTGCAGCACTTTGTAAGTTGGACAAATTAGATTCAACGAACCATTTTCTCAGTATAACCACGAATAACTTAATTAAGATAAAGCAATCTTCTTTCAGTTCGCTCATCAAGGTCAACTACAGAAATTCAATAAAAAAAGCACACAAACGTCACAATTTTTGAACAACCAAAGATTAAGATTCAAGCAACAGAGTCATGCCGGACTATAATCTTTTAACAGAGTCATGCTCGTTGCTCCTCCAACTCCAACATCATTGTTAATACTCTCTTTATGTGAACTTATTTCCTTTTTAAGTCATATTAAAAAAGAATGAGCACTTTCTAAATTAGAAACAAGTTATTAAACTTGACATTTTACCCGTAATAAGTATATTATATATATATATATATATATATATATATTTTTCTGATAAAGTAACATTTTTAATCTTAATGACAAGTTTTTACGGCCACACAAATGTTATGACATATTCAAGACTAAAAGTTTTAAAAGTCTCCGTTTCATTTCTTAAACAGCATACAATAGGCAAATTTAGCTTGAAGCTTAAATGGTGATCAAGTACTCAAAACCCCCGAGATTTAGAACAAAAGTCAAAAGTTAAAAACCTCGGTTTTGACATTGAAGATTTTCTCAGTGGGATCAGCTGCAACCGCAACTTTGGAATAATCTCGACAGGAGAAAGAACACAAATGTCTTCCCAATTCTGAGTTCCTGTGTGAGTTAACCCTAGCAAACTGGGAAACAGCCTTGCTCCATCTCGGCAACATCCTTTTCGCTATCAAATCAAACACTACCAGAAATAATGTTTGATGTCATAATTCCTTATAAAAACAGAAATAATAAAAACGTGCTTAAAATACATACATTAATTCAAACTTGGAAGAGATTTTTACGAACGACCAGAAGTTATGCTCTTGAGCTATTGGAGCTGTGCTGCGATCGTTGATATTCAGAGGTTTAGGAATATCTTATTAAACCCTCCTAAATAAGAATGGAATTTGTTACTACCCAAAAAAAAGTAGTTCAATCGTACGGTCACGAGGAGCTTTTGGAAAAAGTGAGATCTTATTTCTGTAGCTATGATGATTTCCACGTCGTTACTGGCTTGAAATGACTATGATCATTCGTTTTTATTGGTGTCAAATTGCTTACGAATTTCATTAATTTTCCAATTGACATGTTTAATTTGTCCGGTTTTCATCTCCAATATCCATTATTTTTGTCTTTGGTCTTTGCCTTCTTTAGAAAAAAATTCTCCAATTTTCTTTTAAAGGAAAATGAAGTATTAAATTTAGCTCAGTTAATGCATTTTCTTGCGTGTTTATTAACAATAATGGTAATTCATTAATTTGTACACCAAAAACACAAGAAAAAAATATCATCCTTCTAAATGTAGACACCTAATTTTCTACTTTTTTCTCTATTAGCTATGCGTAGAATTTAAAAGTCCAGACTTGCTAAATGTATTTTATTGTTAAGAAATGTAGCTCAAAGTAATAATATAAAATAAGAAAATAAATAATAGAATAAGAGAAGAACAATGAACTTTCTTATTTAATCAAGTGTTCAAGTGTGTCCCATGTCACATTTTATGCCTCTATTTATACTACTATATAAAAGGTTACAAAGTACTGTCTTAAACATGATATTAACAATTGAGATCACGAGGAAGACCACGGGAAGAGGTTATGGAAGTGTAGGAGTTATAATCATAATAATGAGGAGTAGTGGGAGGTTATCTGCATCATGAAAGCAGTAGGAATAGTACACATCCACATTTACTAATAATTTACAACACTCTCTAAATATAGATAATATGTCTCGTTAAAACCTTAATAAGAAAAAACCTTGTGGAAAAAAATCGTAGTGAAGGAAAAAGAGTACACATATCTGTAATACGCTTTGTTTGTTGCCTCGTTAAAAACCTTACCAGGAAAATCCAATGGGACAAAACCTAGGTTAAGGGAAAAAGAGTACATCGCGTATCTTACTCCCCCTCATGAAAACATCACTTTATTTCTCGATGACGACGCATTCCAATCTTCTGTCTCAACTTCTCAAATGTTGAGGTTGATAATGCCTTAGTGAACAGATTAACCAAATTATCACATGAATGAATCTGTTGAACATTAATTTCATCGTTCTGTTAAAGATCATTATGCATAAATATAATAATTTATTAGTTCTAATTGTATTTCTCGTTGTTTCTTCTTAATATACATTGCATATTTTATCCCAATTGTATTTATTTAGATATAGTGAATATATATTTCAATTATGTATTTATTATTTTTTTTTCCGGTCCAAATCTACAAAAGTTAGTTGAAACTCTATTTATTTTAGCCAAATAAAAAGAAGATTTAGCCAAAGTAATGAAGTTCAAATGGTGTATTTTCTACAAAAAAAAAAAATATTGTATATTATTATTATTATTTTCATGCAATGACTATTTATTTAAACTATGTATTTTTCTTTTTCGAGTCAATTTCGCTAATATTTGGTCGGAATTTTACTATTTTTAGATAAAATATTTATTTAGCCAATATATGGAGTTCCAACAACGTATTTTTTTAAAAACAATTTAGATGCAATGATAATATATTCTAACTGTGTATTTCTTTTTTTCTTGACCAAATATACAAAAGTAACTTGATTAAAATATTATTATCTTTAGCCAAATAAAACATTACAATCAAAATAACGTTGTTTCAATTTTTTATTTTTATAGATTTTGGCACGAAAAAAATGATTTAAATATTTGGTGAACTTAAAAAGATAAAAATATATGGTTTATTATAAAAAAATGTCGTGTGTCACATTCTCATGGATTATCAGTGTCTAGGGGGTCGAGGCTATAAAATTGCCAAATTCAAGAGGGTATTAACGACCACGTGAAGTATAAGGGAGGACTAAGAGGGTGTTTGAATTGGCTTTTAAGCTGGTCAAAATTAACTTTTAAGCTCTTTTTAGCTTTTTCAGTGTTTGGCAAAACTATAAATTACTTAAAATAAGTTAAAACTGCTTAAAACAAGCCAAAAATAATAACCTGGACAATCATAACTTATTATTTTTTAGCTTAAAAGTTGTTTCTGCTGATAAATCATTTTTTTAAGTCAATCTAAACGGTCTCTAAATAAAAGTTGCCAGGGGTGTCGAAGCTAATTGATAATGTCGCATTCATATGCAAAAATTACTACCATTTGCCTAGTAAATTTGAATTATATCCGCAGCAGTCACCCTTTCTAGATCGATTTTTAGAGTTCTTCAATTTGATTAATTCCGGTCTAAGATACGAACTTTTTGGTCCTCCCAACTTTCTATCTACCAACATTAATCAGATAGACATATACTTTGAGTAAGTTTTACAGTTAAATTTCTCAAAAACAATGTGTAGGCATGTAAAATTTATTGGAGTTAAATTCAATAAAATAATTTAGACTATATTTCAAGTATGTTAGTCCAAATAAAATATTATGAACTAATATAATTAGATTGATTAGATAAGTCCAATATACATGAGTTAAATAAATAAGTCCAAACTCATTTGTCTAGCCCATTTAATTGGGCTACAAGTGATGAGCCCACTTCATTAAGCCCAAGATGACATCTTCCTAGAGGCCCACTTTGGTGCTATGTGTGAAATGACGTGGCACGACAAGTCAAACGTAAGATCCAGGTATGGGCATTATGAGTTTCGTCAAACGGATGTTCCGAAGACGGCTTTCCGGACCAGATATGAGCACTATGAGTTTCTAGTGATGTCCTTTGGCTTGATTAACGCCCCGACGTCGTTTATGGATTTGATGAATCGGGTGTTCAGGCCATATCTTGACTCATTTTTCATTGTCTTCATCGATGACATGTTGATCTACTCGCATAGTATGTATGAGCACGAGCAACATTTGAGGTTAGTGCTTCAGACCTTGCGGGAACAAAAGTTATATGCTAAGTTATCCAAGTGCGAGTTCTGGTTAGATTCTGTGGCTTTTTTGGGGCATGTTGTATCGGGTGAGGGTATTAAGTGGATCCTAGGAAGATCGAGACAGTTTAAAGTTGGCCTCATCCTACCACAGGGACCGAGATCAGGAGTTTCTTGGGGTTAGCAGGTTATTATTGTCAGTTTGTGGAGGGTTTCTCGTCTATTGCAGCTCCTTTGACTAGATTGACCCAGAAGGGTGTTCTATTCCGTTGGTCCGATGATTGTGAGGCGAGCTTTCAGAAGCTCAAGACAATTTTGACTACGGCACCGGTTCTTGTATTTCCCTCTAGTTCGGGGATGTATACTGTGTATTGCGACGCTTCACGCATTTGTTTGTGTTGTGTATTGATGCAGGAGGTGCGAGTTATTGCATATGCTTCACGTCAGCTGAAGCCCCTTGAGAAGAATTGCCTTGTACATGATTTGGAGTTGGCCGCGATTGTTCATGCTCTTAAGATCTGGAGGCATTATCTTTATGGGGTATCCTGTAAGGTTTACACTGATCATCGTAGCTTACAGTATTTGTTCAAGCAGAGTGATCTCAATTTGAGGTAGCGCAGGTGACTTGAGTTACTGAAGGATTATGATATCACCATTCTTTATCATTCGGGCAAGGCGAATGTAGTTGCGGATGCCTTGAGCAGAAAGGCAGAGAGTATGGGTAGCTTGGTATTCATTTCAGCAGAGGAGAGGCCCTTAGATTTGGACATTCAGTCCTTGGCTAACAGATCTGTGAGGTTGGATATTTCAGAGACCTATGTGTTCCTAAGGTCTGTTAACCAAGGACTGAATGTCCAAATCTAAGTGCCTCTCCTCTGCTGAAATGAATACCAAGCTACCCATACTCTCTGCCTTTTTGCTCAAGGCATCCGCAACTACATTCGCCTTGCCCGGATGATAAAGAATGGTGATATCATAATCCTTCAGTAACTCAAGTCACATGCGCTACCTCAAATTGAGATCACTCTGCTTGAACAAATGCTGCAAGCTACGATGATCAGTGTAAACCTCACAGGACACCCCATAAAGATAATGCCTCCAGATCTTAAGAGCATGAACAATCGCGGCCAACTCCAAATCATGTACATGGCAATTCTTCTCAAGGGGCTTCAGCTGACGTGAAGCATATGCAATAACTCGCACCTCCTGCATCAATACACAACACAAACAAATGCGTGAAGCGTCGCAATACACAGTATACATCCCCGAACTAGAGGGAAATACAAGAACCGGTGCCGTAGTCAAAATTATCTTGAGCTTCTGAAAGCTCGCCTCACAATCATCCGATCAACGGAATAGAACACCCTTCTGGGTCAATCTAATCAAAGGTGCTGCAATAGATGAGAATCCCTCCACAAACCGGCGATAATAACCTGCTAACCCCAAGAAGCTCCTGATCTTAGTCGTTGTAGTATGACGAGGCCAACTCTGAACTGCCTCAATCTTCTTGAAATCCACCTTAATACCCTTGCCTGTACAACATGCCCCAACAATGCTACAGAATCTAGCCAAAACTCACACTTGGAGAATTTAGCATATAGCTTTTGTTCCCGCAAGGTATGAAAACACCAATCTCAAATGCTGCTCGTGCTCCTCCATGCTGTGCGAGTAGATCAAAATATCATCAATAAAGACAATGACGAACGAATCAATGTATGACATGAACACCATGTTCATTAAATCCATAAATGCCGCTGCGGCGTTAGTCAAACCGAAGGACATCACTAGAAACTCATAGTGGCAATATCTAGTCCGGAAAGCGGTCTTCGGAACATCCGAATCCCGAATCTTCAACTCATTGTACCCCGATCTCAAGTCGATCTTAGAGAACGCCCTGGCACCTTATAACTGGTCAAACAAATCGTTAATCTGCGGCAACGAGTACTTGTTCTTAATGGTAACTTTGTTCCACTGGCGGTAATCAATGCACATCCACATAGTCCCATCTTTCTTCTTTACAAATAACACTGGTGCACCCCAAGGAGATACACTTGGCCTGACGAACCCCTTTGCTAGAAACTCCTCAAGTTGTTCCTTCAACTCCTTCAACTCTTTCGGAGCCATACAGTGTGGTGGGATAGATATAGCTGGGTACCTAGAGCCAAATCAATGCAAAAATCGATATCACGATCTGGTGGTATGCCTGGAAGATCAGAAGGAAACACATCGGAGAACTCCCGAGCTACTAGTACTAAATCGATCACCGGAGTCTCTGCGGTAGTGTCCCAAATATAATCTAGATAAGCCAAATAACCCTTCTCGACCATGTGTAGAGCCTTCATAAAAGAGATGATCCGACTAGGTGTGCTGGCAGATGAACCCTTTCACTCCAATCTAGGCAACTCTGGTATCGCCCAAGTAACAGTCTTGGCATGGCAATCAAGGATGGCGTGATATGGAGATAACCGGTCCACGCCCACAACAACAGAATCGCCCACTGGAGTAGACACATAAACAGGAGTACCCCAAGGACTCACGAGGAACATCCAGGAAATGAGCAAACAGAGATGACACATATGAATAGGTAGACCCTGGATCAAATAATACCGAAGCATCCCTATCGCAGACAAAAATAATACCTGTGATCACGGCATCTTAGGCCACTGAATCTGGTCTGATAGAGAAAGCATAGAATCTAGCTGGAGCGCCACCTGCCTGGCCTCCACCTCTTGGACGGCCCCTACCCACTTGACCTCCGCCTCTGGGCAGCCGAACGACTGGGGTAGCTACTGGTGCTGTAATTATAGACTGAGAACCTTGCTGCACAACCTTGCCCCGAAGCCTGGGGCAAAACCTCCGCACATGTCTAAAGTCCCCGCACTCATGACAACCTCTCGATACGAAGGACTGCTGACCTAAAGTCTGACCCTGATGACCTGAATACCCATTGGAGTAACCCTGAATAGTGGTGGGCGGTATAAACTCTTTGGCATGGCGCTGAAATAAGGTAGACTGGAGCATTCCGAGGAGGCGGCGATGCTGGATATGTGGGTCTGCTAGGCTGACCCCTACCTAACTGATCTCTGCCCCTAGACGGAGCACCACTGAACCCTCCGGAATAATGAAATTGCTTGTCCCACGGCATATGCTCTCGGCCCCGCTGATGATATCCCTCAATCCTCAGAGCTATCTCCACAACTAGCTGGTAAGAAGTCCCCATCTCAACCTCTCGGGCCATAGTGGCCCGAATACCAGAGTTCAACCTTGCAACAAACCTCCGTACTCTATCCATCTCAGTAGGAAGTATCATAAATGCATGGCGAGACAACTCAGAGAATCTCACCTCATAATCGGTTACTGACATCTGACCCTGCTGGAGCTGCTCAAACTGAAACCGCAACTCTTTCCTCTTGGAGGGTGGAATATACCTATCCAAGAAAAGGCATGTAAACTGATCCCAAGTTAAGGGAGAAGAACCTGCTGGTCTGCCAAGAAGATGAGACTGCCACCATCTACGAGCCCTGCCCTCCAGCTGAAAAGTAGTAAAATCCACCATGTGGGTCTCTAATATCCTCGTGTTGTGCAGTCTGTCCCTGCACCGATCAATAAAGTCCTGGGGATCCTCATGTCGCTCACCTACGAAGACAGGAGGGTGTAGCCTAGTCCATCTGTCACAAAGCTTCCGCGGATCGCCAGCCGCAGCTGGTTTAGGCTCAGGCACGACTGCTGCCACTAGCTGGGCTCCGCCCACGGGTAATGTGCCCGGGGTCTGATATACAATAGCTGCATGCTTAGGAGCCTAAGCAGTAGGGGTCTGTGCTCCCCCTCCAGCCTGAGATGTGGCTGGGTCTGCTGGAAACAAACCGGCCTCGGTCATATTATCCATGAACTGAAGCATATGACCCATGACCTCCTGGAAGCCCGGTGCTGACATGAAATCTACCGGGGTTGGCTCTACTGCAGACAGCTCGCCATGCTCTTCAATAATGGGATCCTCTACTGGATCTACTGGTAGCATGGCTTGGGTAACTCTGGGACGTACTCGTCCCCTACCTCGGGCTGGTGCCCTCCTCTGGCCTCTGCCTCGACCTCTAGCAAGAAGGGGAGCAGCTCCTCCCGGGTTTGGAACATCCGCCTTGCGCGTTCTTACCATCTGTGAGAGAATAAGAGAAAGATACTTAGTATAACATCAACTGCACGATAGAAGATGAAGAAAGAGTAGTTTCGTAACACCTTATAGCCTCTCGAAGATAAGTACGGACATCTCTGCACCGATCCGCAAAACTCTATTAGGCCTGCTCATAACTTGTGAGACCTACATGAACCTAGTACTCTGATACCATATTGTCACGACCCAATTCCTCCTATAGGCCGTGATGGCACCCAACGTTACCGCTAGACAAGCCAACAATGAACTAACCATGTGATTGTTTCTTTTAACATTTTTAGAAATAGCTAATTTTAATTTAGTGCATAAATAGGAAATAAAAGTTTAAATAAAATGAGAGATAAATAATTTTAAGAGCAAATGAGATGAGTAAATATCCAAAAATCATCATGTGTCTACTAGCATGATCTCCAAGACCAGGTGTCACAAGTGTACGAGCTACTAGTAGAATATACAAAAATACTACACTTCTGTATGAAGTGAAATAGACAGAAAGTAAAAACTAAAAGGAAGAATTCGGGTGCTGCAAAACGGGCTCGGAAGGCAGCTCACCGCTAAGTCTCGAAGAAATCAAGGATGCACGCCGGACTGATAGCCAGATGCACCTGCCTCAGATCCTGCACGATTAGTGCAGAAGTGTAGCATGAGTACATAAACAACATGTATCCAGTAAGTATCTAGTCTAACCTCGAAGAAGTAGTGACGAGAGGTCGACTTCGACACTTACTATGTGCTAACAATAAATACCAAAATTATAATTAACCATGAATTATAAAAATACAGCTGAAAACTCAATAACAAGAAATAAATAAACAATTCTTTCACTAATAGTAAATCCCAAATTAATTTCCATCATTTAACAAATTTATCTCTCAAGCCAATGAAACAACATCAATTACAATTGGGCTCCAAGAATTATTACGCACGAATTATGCCGGGGTTGTACGGCCCGATCCAACATACAAATATATAAACTGTGCACTACCGAGGGGCGAACGGCACGAACCATAGATGCATCTATTCTATTACCGAGGCGTTCGGCCCGCTCCACAAGAAGAGAAAATACTTTATAAACAACCGATTCAAAGATTATTAAGAGGCTAATATTCAAAGAAAACACAAATTCTCATTAACGGTCAAGTATCCCGTCCAAAACTCAAGTAAATGAAATTCGGCCTTTTACAATTCCTTTATCAAGTTCCAATATGGTTTAGGCACGTAAATTACAAGTAGGGTGCAAATATCGCAAGAATAACATGATTTGGGTCCTAAACTACCCGGACATAAGCATGATTAGTAGCTACGTACGGACTCTCGTCACCTCGTGCGTACGTAGCCCCCATAATTAGAAGCACATATTAATTGAATTCACCTATGAGGTTAATTCCCTCTTATAAGGTTAGAAAAAAGACTTACCTCGTCACAAAGCTTACTTTCCGGTCCACAATTGTGCTTTAAATCCTCAACTCGGTGCCAAATGACTCAAAACTAGTCAAATATTATATAAAATAATCAATACATGTTCAAAAGTTCATATCCTAACTATTAAAGTGATTTTCCAACCCTAATTAAAAAAATTTTTTCCTATAAATAAAAGGGTTCTACTCCATTATAAATCATCTCAAATCAATAAAATTTCTCTCTACTTTTCTTGCAATACTTTTCTTCTCCTTTTATTATTTTATAACACTTGTAAATTTGAGCGGAAACAAATATATTACCATAGAATAAAGAACCCGAAAAGCAATAAAAGAAGTCCGAAAAATATAACGAATTTACCATTCTTACAAAGTGCCTTGTCTTTTGGATGCTTTTGTCCATTTCATAAGTTCCCCAACGGTTACAAGTACACAAGACTACAAATAGAACAACAATTGTACGTGTCTCATAAACACGCATTCTCATTGCATGCAATCGCCGCATGTTTCGCCCTTATAACACTTGACATCCCTTCCTAAAACACGTGCCCCCTTCTCTCCTGACCTTTCCCTTCTATATAATCCAACTCCGTAAATCTCACAATCCCCACATTCAATTCACCTCCATTTGGGAAGAAAAAGATTCTGAAAATTTTCTACAAATTCATCAAGTATGGCAGATTACTATGGGCAGCAACATACTCAGCACCAGCAGCTCAATGCAGTGCAACAGCCTAGATCTCACCAGATGGTGAAGGCTGCTACTGCTGTCACTGCTGGTGGCTCACTTCTTGTTCTTTCCGGCTTAACTTTAGCCGGAACGGTTATTGCGCTTACTGTTGCCACCCCTTTGCTTGTGATTTTTAGCCCAGTGATTGTTCCTGCTGTTATTACTATTTTCATGTTGGTCTCAGGGTTCTTGGCTTCGGGCGGATTTGGGGTGGCGGCGATAAGCGTGTTGTCGTGGATTTATAGGTACGTGACCGGAAAGCGCCCGCCCGGTGCGGACCAGTTGGAGCATGCAAGGCACAGGTTGGCTACTAAGGCTGGGGAGATGAAAGACAGGGCTCAGGAGTTTGGGCAGCAACATGTCACTGGGACCCAGCAGGGTTGAGGCCCGGGCTTAATTTGCATGTATGGAGTAGTACCGGGTCTCTGTGTTTATATGGTGTAATCTACTGAAGTAGGGAATCATGGTGCTGCTGTATTAGTTTACATAAATTTCATTAGTTTATTCCATGCTGTATCTTTCTTCTTGTATTCTGTTGGAGAAGTTTGTTAAATTGCTTGTTTATGTTGCTAAAGGGCTCTTTTCTTTACCGAGTCCGCATTATTATTGTAATAGTCTCTTGTTATTCCGAACGGCTGAAATAAATGGAGCTGATGTTGTAATTAGTCTTGTGTTCAACAAACTTTAAATGCTTAATTATCTGGTCTTAAGTGTCTAATAAAATTAAACTAAGCAAAAATATATAATCCCTTATGTCTAGCGAACGGTGTTCAAAATTTCTAGGTCATGAAGCGGCGAATAGGACAAAAACGCGTATATCTAGCAAAAAATGTTCAAAATTTTCTAGGTCCAGAGGCGGCAAATGGGAACATATATATATATATATATATATATATATAATCGTATATAATTAAATATAATTTATCTAAAGTAAAGATCCCGATGAACACAACAACTAGAAGACAACTCTAATGCTTACGCCGCCCGACGTTAATTCTTCCCTGGGGGACAGATCTTGTTAATTAACCCCCTTACTTGTGCAATTATTTAATTTCCGTATGATGGTTTAATTATGTCAAAATGCTTCATTCGATATGTACTGAAAATCCATTCCAAAAACTGATATTTATTGAATCCACCAGAAAACATGAGAAGAATCACTATAAATCAACTATATATTGAAGGACATGACTTCCAATAATTCAATAGCCGCAAACTTCTATTCTCTTTACCTCAATAAATAAAGTATAAATAAAGCAAACCAAAAAGTAGCTAGGCAAAAGAACGACCCAAAAATTGCCCAAATATTGTAAAGAATTACTTCAAAAATAAACTCAAAGAGCTCCAATACTGATGTTTAAACCATCGTTATTTGTCACTGGAGTTGAATGCCCTGGCTGAGATTGAACTTGAGAAGAAGGAGGTGGGTGTGACAATAGACCAGCAGTAGGTGGCCGTGCCACAAAAGGTGCAAATCGGTAATTTAAAAGATGGTTTTGATTGGGTGGGAAATTGAATACGGGAACCCACGAGACTGTAGGTGCTATTACTTTGGCTACTGTAAGGCCCCTGGGTACTCCCATCTGTATACACAAGACAACGTTAAAACATATTAGACAAGTGTCGTATGTGTCCATCTATTGTCACTATTTCTTTAGTTGTATTTGTCGGTTCTGATTTTTTTTAAGAAGGGAAACTCGCAGCTGCTACAATCTCTGTCACAACCTCTACCTTTTGGGTGAGCATTCTGTGGTGAGCACTTTGTGCGCACTGGGTAAACCTCCCCTGTCTAATAGCCTGCAAATCACACAGGAAATATAAACCGTACTAGGCAAGCCCTGTGCGACAGGCTCAACCCATAAGACATTAAGGGGGCATTCGATCCCAGTTCATCCATGTGGATGACCACCCTCCAAACCAATCGAGGGACCCGAAGGGTTTTACTTTCTACTCCAAATTGGTATTCTATTTCTAATTTTTTTCTATTGTGTACTATAAGAGAAGTTTTTTGTGAAAGTGTCGTCTTGACACCACTTACTAGATGGTGTTTTCGCCATTGGATTAGAATAGTTAATTTGTGTACTGTCCCAATGGCTAGTGATATCAACATTAAGAGCTTACTCTCAACTTTCTATTCATTTCCTTTATCAACAAAAAGGAATTTTCTTTTCCAAAGTATATGGGCCAAGAATTTTGTAATTAAGGAGCTCGCTTCTTACCATATAAGGCATGTGGCGTATGTCAGGGACTCCAAAGGGTCTAGTCATGGGTGAAAGTGGGGGTCTTTCACGGCTTGCACAAGGAGCAGCTTTGCTAGCCTGCACATAATTGTAGCATTGTTACGACTATGACTTTAATTATATATGCTAAAGTTCAAAAATATTGTTGGGTGCGTGTCGGATCCGACATGGGTGAGACAACACTTTTGGAGAATCCGAGTAACATAGCTAAAGTTGACACCACTAGTATAAAAAACCTTTTTAGTTATTCTAGATCATTTTATCCATATGAGGAGTATAGTTTATCTGCAATTTGGACATCAATTAGACCTGCAGCTTAATAACTTACCTGTCCTTTAATTTGGCAAGTGTCGAACAGTTGCTCCAATGGGGCACTCGCCTGAATAAACATAGCCATTTTAATTAATAAGCTAATCATATGTAACATTTGTTATTTTATGTGGCATCGAGCTTATAGACTTACCTCTTTCGGGACTTCAGGAGCCATGTTTGAGATAGAAAGTGAAGATGAGGAAGCTTTAGAAGGAATCTGTGAATTCTACAAATACCTGTCAGTTTAATAGAACAGAAAAGAAAGCAAAAATAAATAAAAAGAAGGAGAATATAAAAATATTTACCGAATCTTTTAGATTCACATCAAACACACTAGGACGACGTTTTTTCTTATCATTTGAAGCCATTCTGATAAAATACTTTTGGGCATGGCTAGCCACCTGAGATGGAGTCCTTGTAGGGACATAACTTTTGGAAATTCCTCTCCAATCACCTTTTCCAAGCTTTTCTAAACCAATTAAGAAAGATCTATGCTCTTCCTCTGTCCATGATGTTCCTGGGCAAAATAAAATTAATAAGACTATCATTCATAAGAATTCTGGCTCACACAAAGAAAAGCCTATGGCATCTAAGCAAGACGCCCTGGAATGATGACACTCGCCCAACATAACATTCGACTTAGACAAAAATTAAAAAAATACTGTATAAGATAAAGAAATGAGGATCAAGATTTGACAAACCTTTTTTTCTATTTATGGAGGAATGAATGGGGCCATCGGAAAGATAGCCAGCGTCAACGACGGCGTTGTGGTCATGAATTTCAAGATTACCAAGACTTTTGCTCCTCCTTATGGCCGATTCATGATCTACAATATTCATCTTCATTTTTGTATCAACATGGTGACTATTATTAGTATCGTCGATCCTAACTCCAAATAATTTGATTCCTTTCGAATTATAATTACATGTTCTTGAATTGTGTCCATTCTGCCCACAATGAGAGCACTTCCTTGCATCTTTTGTCATGCTACTCACCCAGGGGTTTTTCTTCAACATATAATACAAATACAAAGTGGTGGTTGTATATATTCAATTCTACTATAGGCTCACAAAGCGTACGCTACTACAAGAGACGAGGTTTTCTCCAAGTCTTGGCAATGGAACTAGAGAGATTGCATATTTATAGCTTCTACCAATCATTTTGCCGTGTAACTTTTACCTTACCTTACCTTTTAAATTGTTTCAAAAAAGATTTCTTCCTTACCTTTACTTCTTTTTTCCTTACATATACTACTCCTACTTTACACATAAATAATAAATTTTTCCTTCTTTTATTTTGGGAATTCATAGTTACTCTTCTATAGGATATATATATATATATATATATATATATATGGAATCAAATCCATCGGATACCCCCCTGGAAGTAACTCCTTATTTATCAAAGTTAATTAATATTTTTCGAACTTTTAGTCTAGCAATCCAATTTTTTAGATCTAGTTTGAAATTAAATTCTCGGCTTAAAGTTATTTACAAATATGTTAATAACCGTGTGAACACGATCAAGAAAACAATATATAAAAGGAAAATTTGTAATTTTAGTTCGATTTTTCCTGTAAGTAAAGAAAGAAAATATAAAATAACATACGCAATATCTATATGGGATAATCATTGACTCCGTAGGAACAAAGAGTTCTTAATTCGGATATTTTAAGTGTTACTTGGGTGCAAAGGATAGGAACTCGGAAGGGAAATACAACTCACCCTACGTTTATTTTCTAATATCCTTGCTGGCAAACTAGTAAATTTTAGTTTTTTACCATGTATGAAAGAGTCACTTGCATTAAATAAAGTCAAAGATTATTCGTTAGCAAATTGAGAAAAAGGATTATTATTATGGATATAAATTTAAGGAATGGGGATAACGTCATCCTAAGAATACCACTATATAAAAATAACTTAACAAAATTTCAACAGTATTTCGGTATCTCTTTTCCAAAAATTATTCTAAAACTTAAGTTAGACAACATGAAAAAAGAGCGCAATCCCTCATGAATGTATAAGAAAATAATCTAATATTCTGTATTTAGTTTTATTCATATTGTCTCTCTGATTAATCCAAAAAACCAAACATTAAGAATAAATTCGGCTTTTTACATTTATAAATTATGTCTTTATATGTGTAATTTTTTCGTAATTTGCAGTCAAAAAGTATTTTTTGGGAAAAATACTACTGAAAGAATTCCTAAAATGATTAAATACAACTTCCAAGTACTCCTTTTTAAAACTTTATATTTTAATAAATATGCTTCTCAAAATAAATAGATTTTAAAAGTTTTAAACAATGCTTACGTAAAAAGAGATGTTTTATCAAGAATAATATGAGTATAATGTTTGTCCAATGGTTGAAACTAGAATCTAAAATACAAAACACTTCTGCAGAGCAACTTATTTAAAGAGAATCATACTCAAGTAGAAACATAGTACAACTGCATTACAACTCTCACTATCCCCATCTTAAAAACTAACTTATGAAACAACTGCCTGAAACAGCAGAAACCAACATTGCAACTTTGAACCCCGGTTTAAAAAAATATCAAAGAGGAAAGAGAAATCTTTAGGAGCAACCCTTATGATTTGTACAGGCCACCAGAATACTGGCAGATTAAAAGAATATAACTGGCACACTGCAACCAGAAAGAAGGCCTGAAAAGTGATTCTAACTAGAACAGCAACCACTCTTCTGTGAAACAGGTTGACCTCGTATCTGCACTGTTGGAGGCTTTGCATTATTCGACGCTGGCTGGCTTGCCATCCTGTATTTGACAATGAAAGTCATTAACCAAACAAAGACCGACCTAAATACACATGAAGCATCAGAATTTGGGAAAATATCTCCGGAAACAAGCTAGACTGCCGGAATGGAAATAACAACATTATGTTAGGGAGATATCAACTCAGTTCGGCCTAATCAGAAACAGATAAACTTACTTCACTGCCACTCTAACTGCTGAAAGGCAATAAATAAACCAAAATAAGATGCATAAAATACCTGTTCTTTATGTCAGCTGCCATTGCCATGAAGGCCTGCTCAACATTAGTGGCATTCTTAGCACTAGTCTCCATGAATGGAATACCAATTTCATCAGCAAATGCCTTTGTACGTGAACCAAAAGCTATTTCAGTCACGTAGAAAATGACGCACTTAAAAAGAGAACTGAAAAGGAAAATGAATGGAAAGCAAAATCATCACCTTTGCTGTATCATAAGACACAGCTCGGTTGTCAGCCAGGTCACACTTATTTCCAACCAGAAGCTTGTTTACGTTGTCACTTGCATAACGATCAATCTCACTCAACCATTGCTTAACATTGTTAAAGCTTTCTTGGTCAGTTACATCATAAACTATCTGCCAGAATCACCAAAATAGTGGTTGGAGGAACTATTTTACCGAGCCAGAAAGACAAAATCCACCTGTTAATAGTTCTAAAAAGGAGAGAAGAGAAACCTACAATGATGCCATGTGCCCCACGGTAGTAACTACTGGTAATCGTCCTGAAGCGTTCTTGTCCAGCAGTGTCCCACTGCCAAATACGAGGCAGAAAAGAGGACTTTACATCCACTTAAACAATAACAAAACAGTAAAGAGTATGCCCACATATGGGATCACCAGCACTATATACATCAACAGTTCAAATTTCAGGACTTATCTCTACAATGATGGAATTTTAACAAAACTGCAAGTCATGTTCATCACTTAATGGTCGACTATAGCTCAATCTCAGTCTCAGCACTACTAATCACTGAATAATAGAATTTCAAAAATAATGCACATTATGTTTGATTGCATTGCTTTATGAGTAAACCTATTTTTAATAAGTAAATAACCAAATAAAGGAACCAAGAGACTATGAACACAACATGCATTTTCTTTACAAAAATTCATCAGGCAGAGAGTACTTCCAAAATTGAACTATCAATCCACATTGTGTCCCATGATCTGACAGAATGTAATGACAGGAATAAAACATCATCAAATCCCTAGGAAACAGAAAAGAAGACCAGTGAACCCATACAATTTGAAGTTTCATTGTCTTCCCATCTTGCTCCACAGTGCGTATTTTCTGCAAGAAAAGAAATACAGATATCAAAAAAGAAAGTGACCATGTTATACAAACTTCCCTCTGTCAGAAAGAATAAATAGAGACACGTATGTTTCTGAGTGTGTTAGATGAAATTGGCCTTACGAAGTCAACACCAATTGTGCTGATGTAACTGTCCAAATAAGAATCATCCTGCATCAAAAGATGATAACTCAAACTCAGAAAAATTAGCCAAGAAAAACCAGAACCTAGAAATATAAAACAGTCCTTTTAGAAAGCACAACAAACTTAAAAAGAAACTAAATACAAAAATAAATCAGTTAACAGAGAAATAGCAAGATCTGGAAATGTACACAAAGCAAAAGAATCGCAGAGCAACTAAATTGAATGCCGCATACCAATGTTGAATATTACAAATGGGCAATATGTCAATCAAACTGCCCAAACATACTATTCTTACTGTTTATAATTAGACAGACATTAAAGAGAACCGTAATTAAATGGCAGTTTCTGATCCAACGGTAATTTCGGCACATCAAGTTTGATTCCACAATGGAAACGAGAAGGAAGGATAAAGGGCAGAATTTTAGATGGAATATTCATTTTTTCTTATAACAGAGAAATCCTCGGGGCTACTGGAGAAAGTTTTGAAACCTGGTAGATAATGGCCCAATCCTCTACCCTTCTCTATTTATATACAACACTTTTGTAAACAACAGGGTTCGAACCGATACGTGCACCTAACCCACACATCACATCTACTTTCTTACCATTAGACCAAAGCCATAGGGGCTCGGTGGAATATTCATTGTTTACTTCCAGCTTTTGGTATATTTAGGATGAAGGTAAAAATGTTATACTTCTTCATCCTCATCAAATTTCAAAGGGTTCAAACGGCTGGCATGCAGAGGATGACCATTTGCTTACCAACCTCTTTTACCTCCTCACCAACAAACAAAATCGTTACCCATCTCTTTAATTTTTCATCTCCTCCCATCCTTCCTCTTTACCTCCCAAATCAAACATGCTATAAGTAAACATGTAGAAGAGAACAGCTCAGTTCATGTCAACTTAAAAGTAAATAAAAATAGAACCGCAACTTCACAAAAAGAATAGTCACGAAATATTATTGGCTCAACCTAACTCAGCAACGACCATCCCCGCTAATTGAAAGTCTCAGGGAAATCGCACACTGAACCAAATGGAGTTAATTTGATATTGAAGCAAGTAATTGCACTAGTATAAATTGGAAAATGCAATTTCCTAGTTTTAGTTCATATTATATAGTGTACCTTAATCACTCAAAGCAAGATAATAACTGATGGAGATGAAAACACTTACAGCAAATCTCAGGAGAAGACATGACTTTCCAACACCAGAATCTCCTATTAATAAAAGTTTAAACAAGTAATCACTGCAGAAGACAAGATAAAGTGAAATCAGCATTACCATTCAAGCTGAAAATACTAATAAACCAGCACTATTACTTATAAATAGAAAAAAGCTAATTACACTGGTAGTAAGCAACATTAAAAACAAAGAGATATCCTTCCGGCCTACTTTTCGGGTATTTTGACGTTGAGGTGCAAACTAGTACTCATACATAGGATCAAGTGAAACCTTGACAAATCCCTGTTTTAAAAACTTAAGAATTGTCACGTCTGAGCCCAGTGCCATACGAACTAAGCCTGGTATTAAGTGGATAAGGGTAGAGGAGCGGGCACATTATCCCCGAGTTTCGAGGGCTACGGTCGGGCTAGGGTTGGCCCCGGACAGATTTCTCAGTCATCAATAAAAAAATAAAACATTAAAAAATGTCTTATGATGTAATTTGACTTATATGCTTCTTTGCCAAGTGGGCCCTTCTGAAAAAGCTCGCAGTAACTCATAACATCAGAACTCCACCAATTATTAGTGACATATCCATTTCTACATGCATTTTGCTTCCAGATCAATTCAACTTTTTTTTTATGAACAGAAGCCAAATTCCATTTCATTTCATGATCCATTTTTGTTGGGGAAAAAGGCTCAATCTGTTTTATCAAAGAGATAGTTTCAGTGAACAGGATAATTAATGTAAATAAGTAATTCTATCAAAATTGCCAGAGAAACCAACAGAAAGATTAAAACGAAAATTTAGAACTCACAGAACCAATCTAGTAAACTAAAGAGCAACAAGATACACCTCCGTCCCAATTTATGTAATGTTGTTTGATTAGGTACTGAGTATAAAAGGAGCAAAAGACTTGTGAAACTTGTGGTTTAAAACAAGCCATATATATTTGAATGGGTTCAAAGCTAAATAGTTTCTAAATAGTAGATACTGAAAGGATTATTTTTTTTGGGACAGTCTAATGAAAGAGTATCACATAGTAAGAAACCAATTGCCTTAATCAAAAGAAAGTAAATTTGCTGGATCTAGCGAGGCCATATACAATATCTTAAGAATAAACAAGTTGATTACTAAAATTGCCGCGATCCAAGGAGAAATTTCGATTGCATTAAGAACAATAATACATAATTTTTCAGGTAAAGAAAATGCTGTATATTTAATTAAAGGAGAAAAAAAGAAACGAGAGGCATTACTATTCGGGATTCATGATTTTAAGCCGACTGATCCAAAGGCGACGGGAACACGGTCCACCCAACGGACGGATAACTGATGGCGAAATCGGATCGTCGTCGGAAATAGATGGAGCTAAGGTGAAGAAGAAAGAAGTGAATTTATACGGAGATGTTGAAATCGAATTGTCGGGTTGGGTAATAAATGTACACCGACGACAGGGATAAAATAGTTTTGGGGAAACTCACTTCTCTATCTTTATTTATTTACTAGATTTAGTTTAGCACGTGTATTATGTGTTAGCACAAAAGGGGAGATTTTTAATTAGGTAGAATAAGAATGAATTAAGTATAATAGTAATTGATATGCAACATATATTTAAATGGTAGACGGTCTAAAATAGTATATATTAAATTGAATAAGAATGAATTTAGAATAATAGCAGTTGATGATGCCAAAAAAAGTTATTACATTGAAGAAATAGTTGTATTTAGCATGTGGACACTAAATTGAGTGTTATAACGAAGCTTGGATGTGGTGATGTTGCTGGAACCATAGGGCAGATTGTTGCTTACCCTCTTGATATCATCCGTCGAACAATGCAGATGTGCGCCGTGAAGAATGTTGCTTCAATTGTTACTGATAAGAGGAAGGCACCTCTAAAGTATGCATTCAGCAAAACAGTTCAGAATCTGTAAAAATAAATATAATTATATAGTTGTAATATATGTAAAATTCATGTATAATGTGTATACTTAATTTGTGTATGCAATGCTTCATTTAGTTGGTGGGAAGAAATGCTCGCTGCACTTTGTGCTACGTACAGAGAAAGGGGATTGGACATGTAAAGAACTTATTTTTTGCATTGTAGGATCACTGCCCCAGCTGCTGGATATGCTTCTGACTCTTCTGGTGGGCTATGCCTAGAACTCTTTTGGAACTTCTACAGGGGTGGAATGTCAGAAGACTGAGAGTACTCACAAGATTACGGTATGCCATCCCGGCAGCTAAAGAGAGGAATGCCAGAATTTTTCAAGACAAACAAGAAAATATACTTAGGACCCTTTTGACTATAGATTTTATTAAAATAAATTTGGGTTTTATTCGGCAAACACATGTTTGACCATAAATTTTGCCTACATTTTGACCAAATCCCAAATCTCAATAGCTGGTTTTGGGCCAAAATATATATTTTTTAAAAATTGTCTCAAACTTTGTATTTTATAAAAGAGCCCACGATTTATTATTTTGTAAGGATGTTGCTTCGTCTTCTCGGTCATCCGATAGTGTATCATATAATTCATTATAAAAATGATAATTTTGTATCAAATTTATTTATGTTCAGGACTATGATTTGCGACAATATAATGAATGTTATTGATAATGGTACTGTTGGGTATTTGTGATAGTTTTTAAAACTTGTGGGTATAAGTCATGTTTCATGTTTTTTCAAACCAAACTTTCCCAAAACAGATGTCCAAATACATTTTCATCTTCAAACTAAATTTTATCCAAATCAAATTTTTCAGAATAAATTTAAGAATTTATGACCAAAGGGTAGCTTAGTTTTAAGTTCATTTGCATACTTTTGCTATCTTCTTGGACAACATGGCAAATGTTACTCATTTTTAACTCCTTATTATATACTCTGTTATAACTGACAGAAGCTTGTAATTGGTTCGATACTCCAGCATAACCTTGTTGCTAGTCATTCATATATAAAATGCTTACCTTATAAAAAAAGAACGAATCCATCCCTATCAGCTAACCAAAGATAATACCAGAAGAAATCCAGCCTTGGTTCATTTTTTTCTTAGTTAACAACTTTTTTTCTATTATCAGAGTAGCTTCTAGACTTCTGACATAATAACTAATTGACATTCAATAGTGAAATTACCATTCAAACTATTTACTATCCAAATACCATAAATCATAGTATAAGAATAATAATATTTATAGTTACTGTAAACACATAATATTGCTACTTTAGGTGAAGTTATATAGTTTTGTTACTTTGACTTTTGTTTCTATGAGGTATGTAATGTTATTACCTAATATCTCTTTATAGACGATGTTCTTGGTATATGTTCCTTGTTTTCGCTTCGGCTGCTCGGTCATGACCAAAACCTTTGTTGTTGACATAGATATTCCCCTGTGAGAATACGTGTTGGGACAAGTATAGTCCCACATTAGCTATTGTTTGTCATTGTACTTTATTTATTGTCAACGAAAAGTATAACTATACTGAAAATTGTTTTCTGATGAATTTGAAAAGGTAACCTTCATTTTCTGGAGGCGAAAGTTGAATTCTGGGAATAAATACATGTTTGGAAGCATTTTCGCCCATCATTATTTCTGCATGGATGACATTATTGTCGAAGCCTCTATATATCATTCTTGTACCATTATATAAGCCATTTGCAAGGTCCAAATTTCTTAGCAACATGATCGGGGCATTTTTTTTCAAAACCAACCTGTCAAGCAATAAATAATTATATATTAAGTACTTACAGGAATTCACAGAAAGATATAGAATAGCAATTTGACGCAAACCTGTGTGGTGGAAGGCCACTTGGTGTTAAAGTATTTAAGTACTCTTTCTGGTAGTAGTTGTTGGTATCATCCTTTGCGAAGTCAAAACTCAAAAAAAATTCTGCTTTCGCCAGGAAACTTGGAAATTAATATCTCATTGAGTTGATCAAAATACTCATTTCTGCTAGCCAAGATAGCCCTTTCTGTCATATATTTCGCACAACTTGACTTTTCATCTAAAGATGGAAATATTTCTCTTATTAAATTATCTTCACCAGTACTACCATTATCATGTTTGACTATCAATTTTTGTGGAAGAAGGACCATATCATCTCTTATTGTAGGTTCCTCTCCATTACCAATTCATAGTAAGAAATCGTTGAATGCTGGATCTGCTTTTGCCCTCATATTTCTGGTTAATTGAATCTTTTCCATTTTATTCCACAAGTATGATTTTACTAAGCTTGCATTTATTGTTTCAACTCTTGTAAATTTTGGAACTACTGGTAGTACTTGACGAAAATCACCTCCGAAGACCATGACTTTTCCACCAAATGGTTCATTAATATCCATTATATCTCTGAAGCTCCTATCAACGGTTTCAATTGTATGACGATTAGCCATAGGTGCTTCATCCCAAATTATTAGCTTTGATTTTCTTATCAATTTAGCACCACTACTTTGCTTTGATATATTTGTGATCGTTGTATCAGTTGTTTGAAGAGGAATGTCGAATCTAGAGTGAGCTGTACGACATCCGGGTAAAATTGCAGCTGTTACACCACTTGTTGCCGTTGCTAATGCTATCATGCCTGTTGATCTGAGATTTGCAAGCAATGCGCGATATAGGAATGTTTTTCAGTTCCTCCAGGTCCATCGACAAAGAACAATCCCGCTATGCCAGAGTCGACTCTCTGCAATATAGTCTTAAAAGTTTGTTCTTGTTCAGAATTTAGCTTTGATTGTGCATCAAAATCTTCCGGCGATACTTTTATTGACCTTTCTTCGATTATTTCTCTACATTCTGATATATTTCCATTATCCCTCTCATGATCAAATGTAGGTATGTCATACTTGTCAATTTTCTTGCCCATGCTCTCTAAGAAATAATTGATGCTTTTCAACGTGCATTGGAATTGAGCAGCAGGAGAATTGTCATGTATTTTTCTAAAATCTTCTGACATGTCTTCATAATAGGTTTCCCAGAGCTTCCTAACGTCCTTGAATTACAATGAACCAAAATTGTTGCAAATAAATTTCTCAGAGCTGATGGCTTTTGAAAAGGACTGCTTCACGTAAGCATTCTGAAATGTTGTTGTTTGATTCTAATAAACCTCTTTCTTTTATGGCTTTTTTGAATGTTTCACATTGTCTTCCATTAACAGTTAGCAAGTCCTTAAACGATAACGGTCCTCTGACATGATTCAACAATAATCTCAAATAATACCTTTTGCCTTTTCTAGGATTAGCTGTAACAGTGAGTAAAATTCTATACTAACCATCAAGACTAATCATTATCATTGATCCAGAAAAAAAACAGCAGGGTACATACTATCAGTAAAATATGTTTGCAAAAATATGCATAATGAAGCAATAAGCATAACAAAGTTGTTTATGTCAATTAAAATTTTAGTTTCAACAGTAAAGAGGGAAATTGTCACTGCAAAAGAGTTGTGAAAATGTTTTTAAAAGCATCTTTTAAATACCTTGGAGATGGTCCAAACAAAGACAAGAATCACAGGAAACCAAAACTTCAGAGATAGCACTCCCACCTATGTCACGGCAACTGCTGGTAAGTTATCTGTTTCATTTTAATGGCATACTTTACTCTTTTCGTTTTAGTATGTTTCAAATAGAGACACCTTCTTATATTTAGAACAACACTACATATAAAATGAAAGGGAAGGGAGTATTTAAGTGTAGTGTTCATACCAAATAGTATTCCAGGTCTTCTATAAACTCTAGAGTAAATTATGGCCAAAAGAACAGTCTTTATTTTCTCAACGTATAGCTATACTTCGGTTCCTTCGTCAATTAATCGTATAATCTATTCAATAAGTAATTCTAGGTTATCTTGGTATAATCTATTCAATAACTAAAAGAAAGAATAATATTATATAAAGTTAATAATTAAACTCTTACACCAACTATGTTCTCAGTCCGTGAATCAAATGCAAAAAAACAAAAAGAAGCATATTGCCACCAGCTCAATCATGAGGTCATGCAACTTGAATCAGAATAAAGAAATAATTTAAAACTCAAATTCCCAAGATAAGAAAATGTCAGTCAAAACCGGGCTTGCCTTTTCGTATGACTGATCGAGACTGGAATATGATAGGCCAAGGTTCAACCTCATGGTATATCGAACCATGAAGCAAAGTTAGATTGCCGAGCTCGTGACCCAGAGACCGATCAAGGTCGAGATCGGCCAAAATCGAGACCGAGCAAGATAAAGATCGAGCGAGATCCAGGAAAGTTTACCGAGCCAAATAACGGAAAGCCAAAATATCCGCAATCGGGCGAGGATCACTGCGGGAATCTCGGCACGTATCAAGAAGAGGCCGATTAATTAGCTAATCATGAGATTTCTTACTATATTTAGAATTGTATTAAGGATAGGACTCTCCTACTATATAAAGGGGGTCTGATAATTTGTACAACACATCACATTTACGCAATACAAGGCAATACAATGCCTTTTCTTCAATTTTCATTATCTTGTTATTCTGCTCTTATATCAGTTGAAACTTCACTCGGTTCAAGGTGTGATCGAACTCGAGGGCCAAGACTGTTCGATTCGTTCGGTTTGCATTTACTTCTTCCGCAGTCAATTTCAATATTAACATATATTTTCTTAATTTGTGCCAAGTTATATCACATATCCTTAAGACCACGTATAAATTCAATTGTTATCTGATGGTTACTCGGTGAAAACTTTCATAACACACACTATTTTTCATTTGTTCTTTGAAGTATCTTTGAATCAGAATGTCCAACTCTCAGCCAGCACCCCTTAACGTCGGTAACTATTCCGGCTACCATGGCGAGAATGATAACATAGCACCAGGAAACGGCGTACCCCCGGTTGACCTCGATGGAGTTCCGGTTGTAGATCCAATCGACGTCAGCTCACATATAGCCCTCAACGCCAATTTGGCAGTCGATCCCGAGGGCAGCGACCGCGGGGACAACCGATCAGCCGCTGAAAGTGCATGGCAGCGAGGATGGAGGAATTAACCTGCAAGTGATCTTCGAAATATTGCAAGCCCAACAGGCAGCGATATCCCAGCTCCATAATCAAAATAACCCACCGAGCAACATCGAACCCGAACTGTTACAGGAAGTTGTCCACAGGATCGAATCGGTTTCAAAGAAATCAAACGATAAAGAGTCAGGGACCGATCCTACAATCATGAAGATGCTCAAAGAACTGACAAAACGAATTGAGTCGGGGGAAAAGAAGATCGAAGAAAATGATAAGAAGGTGGAAACTTACAACTCCAGGGTCGATCAAATCTCGGGGGCACCACCGATATTGAAGGGCCTGGACTCCAAAAAGTTCGTTCAGAAGCATTTTCCCCTGAGCGCAGCTCCCAAACCGATCCCCAAGAAGTTCCGAATGCCTGAGATTCCTAAATATAACGGAACGACCGATTTGAACGAGCATGTCACCTCTTACACATGTGCTATCAAAAGGAACAACCTGGAGGATGACGAAATTGAATCTGTCATACTAAAGAAGTTCGGAGAAACCCTGTCGAAGGGGGCTATGATATGATACCACAATTTACCGCCTACTTCTATTGACTTATTCGCTATGCTTGCAGATTCTTTCGTAAAGGCCCATGCCGGAGCCATCAAGATTGAAACCAGGAAATCGGACCTCTTCAAGGTAAGGCAAAAGGACAACGAAATACTCAGGTAATTCGTATCTCGATTCCAAATGGAACGGATGTACCTGCCACCAGTCACCGACGATTGGGCAGTTCAAGCTTTCACCCAAGGACTCAATGTTCGAAGCTCGGTGGCCTCGCAACAGTTGAAGCAGAATTTGATAAAATATCCGGTTGTCACTTGGGCTGATGTGCATAATCGGTATCAATCGAACATCAGGGTAGAAGACAACCAACTCGGGGCTCCTTCCGGGTCCGTTTATCCTATCAGACCCGTCGACAGAATTAGGAGGGATGTTGATCGAGAACCAAGGTCGAACAGAAATCGATACTGGTCATATAGTGTAGATCGCAGGAGTAGCGGACCTGGGAAGAATCCCGTAAGGAATGAAATGAGAAATGATCGAGGTCAAATCTCTCGAGGGCTCATGAGCAAGAGCGGCTTCGACAAGCCTATCGGATCCAAAGAAGCACCTCGGTTATTAGAATACAACTTTAATGTTGACGTAGCCGCCATCGTATCAGCTATCGGACACATCAAGGATACCAGATGGCCTCGACCCCTACAAACCGATCTGGCTCGAAGAGATCCTAACTAAATGTGCGAATATCATGGCACCCATGGCCACAGAACGGAAGATTGTCGGCAATTAAGATAAGAAGTGGCCCGGTTATTTAACAACGGGCATCTTTGGGAGTTTCTGAGCGACCGAGCCAAGAATCATTTCAGAAACAGGGACTCCAATAAACAAAACTATCAATAAGAGCCTCATCACGTGATTCATAATGATCATCGGAGGGGTCGATGTTCCTCAAGGTCCAATGTCAAGCACACCAAAGTATCAATCACGAGGGAAAAACGAACTCAAGATTACATGCCAGAAGGGACTTTATTTTTCAATGACGGGGATGCGGAAGGAATCACACAGCCCCATAATGATACGCTGGTATATCTGTACTCATGAATAAAACTCGAGTTAAACATGTGCTGATTGATCTATGAAGCTCGGCCAACATTATTCGATCGAGGGTCGTAGAACAACTCGGCATACAGGACCAAATTATACCTGTAGCCGAGTGCTAAACAGGTTCAACATGGCTTGTGAAACCACCAAGGGAGAGATAACATTGCCGGTAAACGCGGACGGAACTATCCAAGAGACCAAATTTTATGTGATTGAGGGGGACATGAGGTATAACACTCTATTCCGAAGACCGTGGATCCACAACATGAGGGCTGTTCCCTTGACCCTTCATCAGGTGTTGAAATTCCCGACACCAGAGGGAATTAAAATGATCTACGGGGAGCAGCCCGCTGCAAAGGAAATGCTTGTCGTCGATGAAGTGATTCCTGTATCAACACTCTCATCAATAAAGGGGCCTGAATCGAAAATAAAATCGGAAGCCAAATAGCAATCACTGATGCCGTCCTCGACCCAACAGGACGAACATGGGACTAACGAAGACGATGATTACGGGGTTCCTCGGTCCTTCATAGTCCCCGATGATTCTGACGCTACCAAATCGACAGTCGAAGAGCTGGAGCAAGTCACACTGATCGAGTATCAGCCCGATAAAAAGGTATACCTGAGAATGGGGTTAACCCCCGAGCTCAGGAAAAAACTTATTCAATTTCTTATAACTAACATGGATTGTTTTGCCTAGTGCCATCTCGGTATGACAAGGATCCCACCGGAAATCACCACTCATAAATTAAGCTTGGACCCGAAGTTCCATCCGGTGAAGCAGAAAAGAAGACCCCATTCCGAGATCAAGCATGCCTTCATCAAAGACGAGGTAACCAAGTTTCTTAAAATAGGGTCCATCCGAAAAGTAAAATACCCACGAATGGTTAGCAAACGTAGTAGTAGTCCCTAATAAATGGAACAAACTTAAAATATGTGTAGATTACAAATATTTAAATAAAGCATGCCCCAAGGATTCTTTTCCTCTGCCTAATATCAATCGCATGATCGATGCCACGGCCGGCCACGGGATCCTCAGTTTTTTCGATGCCTATTCCGGGTACAACCAAATACGAATGAACCCGGATAATCAAGAAAAGACCTCTTTCATCACTAAGTACGGCACGTACTATTATAATGTAATGCCATTTGGGTTAAAAAATGCTGGGGCCACTTATCAACGCCTAGTAAACCAGATGTTCGAAAAACAAATACGAAAATCTATGAAAGTTTACATTGACAATATGTTAGTTAAGTCCCTGCGAGCAGAGGACCATTTAAGGCATTTGCAGGAAACCTTCAGTATATTGAAGAAGGACAACATGAAGCTGAATCCGGAAAAATGCACGTTCAGAGTCGGATCAGGTAAATTTCTCGGGTTCATGGTATCCAACCTAGGAATCGAGATCAACCCCGACAAGATCAAAGCCATCGAGGACATCACGGTAGTATATAACGTAAAGGTTGTGCATAGGTTAACCGGGCACATAGCGGCCCTGGGGCGATTCATCTTGAGGTCCTCCAATAAGAGTCATCGATTTTTCTCGTTGCTGAAGAAGAAAAATAACTTCACATGGACTCCGGAATGCCAGCAGGCCTTGGAAGAGCTTAAACGATACTTGTCGAGCCCGCCACTGCTTCACACGCCGAGGGCAGACTAATTTGTACTTATATTTGGCAGTATCGGAGATAACGGTAAGTGGAGTCCTAATCCGAGAAGAACAAGGTACGCAGTTTCCTATTTATTATGTTAGCCGGACCTTAGGTGAGGCCGAGACTAGGTATCCCCACCTAGAAAAGTTGGCGCTCGCTTTGATAAACGCCTCTAAGAAACTAAAGTCATACTTTCAATGTCACCCCATATGTGTTGTAACAACTTATCCACTTCGAAATATTATGCATAAACTCGAAATTTCAGGGCGGTTGGCCAAATGAGCCGTAGAAATCAACGGGTATGATATTGAATATCGACCCCAAACATCCATTAAGTCTCAAATTTTGGCTGACTTCGTGGCTGAATTCACGCCGGCCCTAGTACCCGAGGTCGAAAGAGAGTTGTTGGTAAGCTCGGGTGTATCCTAGGGAATATGGACCCTTTTTACAGATGGTGCTTCGAACGTGAAAGGGTCCGGACTCGGCATCATACTAAAACCATCCACAGGCAACGTGGTTAGGTAATCTATTAGAACTGTGAAACTGGCTAACAACGGGACTGAATATGAGGCCATGATTGCAGGTCTCGAACTAGCCAAAGGCTTGGGAGCGGAGGTGATCGAAGCCAAATGCGACTCCCTCCTCGTAGTGAATCAGGTTAACGGAACCTTCGAAGTTAGAGAAGAGCGAATTCAAAGATACCTAGATAAGTTACAAGTAACTTTGCATAGATTTAAGGAATGGACTTTGTAACATGTGCCTCGAGATCAGAATAGTGAAGCTGATGCCCTCGCAAACTTAGGGTCATCGGTCGAGGACAACGAGCTCAATTCGGGGCCCGTCGTGCAACTCATGAGGTTTGTAGTTGAAGAAGGTCACGCTGAGATAAACTCCACAAGCTTGACCCAGGATTGGATAAATAAATACATAGAGTATTTGAAGATCGGAAAGATTCCCTCAGATCCAAAAGAATCGAGGGACCTCCGCACGAAGGTAGCATGATTCACCTTGTCCGAAGACGAAACCTTGTTAAGAGGAATGTTCGATAGTCCACTAGCGATATGTCTGGGACCGAGTGATACCGAGTATGTTCTGAGGGAAGTTCATGAGGGCACTTGCAGAAATCATTCCGGTGCCGAATCATTGATTCAAAAAGTAATCAGAGCCAGCTATTACTAGATCGACATGGAGAAAGATGCGAAAGAGTTTGTTCGAAAATGTGACAAGTTCCAAAGACATGCACCGATGATTCACCAACCCGGGGAACTACTCTATTAGGTCTTATCACCATGGCCATTCATGAAGTGGGGAATGGACATCGTTGGCCCCCTTCCATGGGCCCCAGGTAAAGCTCAATTTATTTTATTTATGACTGACTATTTTTCTAAGTGGGTTCAAGTACAAGCCTTTGAGAAAGTTAGGTAGAAGGAAGTCATCGACTTCATTTGGGACCACATCATATGTCGGTTCGGAATGCCATTCGAAATTATGTGCGACAACGGGAAACAGTTCATCGGTAGCAAACTAACCAAATTTCTCAAAGATCACAAAATCAAAATAATCCTATCAACACCTTATCATCCTAGTAGGAACGGGTAAGCCGAATCGACTAACAAAACCATCATCCAAAGTCTTAAGAAGAGGCTAGCCGACGCCAAGGGAAAGTGGAAGGAAATTCTGCCCGAGGTTCTTTGGGCATATCGCACAACCTCGAAATCCAGTACCGGGGCTACCCCATTCTCATTGGTTTATGGTGCCGAAACTCTAATACCGGTCGAAGTCGGAGAGCCGAGTATCAGGTTCCTATATGCAACAAATGAATCAAATGATGAGGCCATGAATACGAGCCTAGAATTATTAGATGAAAGGCGTGAAGCCGCCCTCATCCGACTGGCCGCCCAAACAAACAGATCGAGATATACTACAATCGTAGAGCCAATCTTCGATATTTTAATATCGGGGACTTAGTGCTAAGGAAAGTCACCCTTAACACCTGAAATCCGAACGAAGAAAAATTAGGTTCGAATTGGGAGGGACCGCACCAGGTCCTCGAGGTCACTAGGAAAGGATCCTATAAACTCGGAATGATGAACGGGGAACAACTCCCGAGCAATTGAAATATAACTCACCTAAAACGATACTACTGCTAAGGTGCAACTCTTTTTTTGTTTCCTTTTATTTTTTGACTAACACTTGCAGGTGATCGACAAGATGCAGCACGAAGTCTTTAGGTCTGAAAGCACGCGTTGCACTCTTTTTTCCTTATACCGGGTTTTTCCCAAATGGGTTTTCCAGTGAGGTTTTTAACGAGGCAACAATGGATCGTGCTAACTTAGAATCAAAGGAAAGTTCAAGGAAATTACTTAAGTGGAAATTTTTCTAAAATATTTGGGACAAAAACCTAAGAGGTTTTTGGACGGCAGTCCCAAAGGAATGTTCATAACCGGTTCTAAAGGCTACCCACGGCAAACTATATTTTGAATTACTTACTTTGGGAGAAAGTTTTCGGTGACACCGAACCCAAAACGCCTCAAAATGCCTCAAAACAGATTAATGTAAAGGTAGGATTTGTCCAAACTTACACAACCTAAGTTATTTTATGCTAAGGCATTTTGACCTTTGTGAACACAAGCAATAAAACAAAGGAAATGTTTGGGATCCAAAAGGGAAAGAAAGCCTTATATATATAAAAACAATCTTTTTACAAAGGCAGATCGGCCTAATATAAAAATTTACAACGGCCTAAAAAAAGATACAAAAGAAAACTAAACATAAAGGCCTAAGTAGCCTGATCTTCATCGGAGGTAGCATCTCCATCATTGGGATCTTCCCCGTCATCGGACTCGCTTAAGCTCTTGGAGTCTTCCTCAGGAAAGGCCAGCTTCGGGGCCCTGGTTTCCTCCGCTTTGGCATTCTCGATTTCTGCCACAATATCGAAGCCCTGAGCATGAACCCCCTCGAGGGCTTCCCTTCGAGCTTGCCATTTTTCATGATCCACCATGCTCTTGGCCTTCGCTTGGATTGACTCGACGTCGACCTTATATTGGGCCACTTTAGCATCAGCTTTGGTATTGGCCATGGCCACCTCAGATTTAGCCTCCTTGAGTTTATTGGCCAAGTTTTCCTTATCAAAGATAGCCGAGTCCAGTTGGGACTGAAGCTCCTCGATTTTCTTGATTTGCACCGAGGCCTTCTCTCTTGCAGCCCAGAGCTGGGACTCGGCCGACTCCAAATCTGCTTGTACGGCCTTCTTTTTCGAGGCTAAGATGTCCATATTCTTCTTGAACTCTTCAGCCTCGGCTTGTATTGTATCTATTTATTTCTGAAGATCCCCGATCTGTTCGAGCCTCTGCCGGACCTGTAGAATCAGATCGTTAGTCGTTATCTCCAATTCATCTTCACTATCATGAAGCACTCGGAATACCTGCTCATCTATCTTGGCATGCTCATCCCGAGCCGTTACTAAATCTGCCTGAAGCTTCTCACTGAGAAACTTGTAGGTGTCACTTTTCTCAGTGAGGTCCCGAACCTCAGCCTCGCGCTCCTCTCGAAATCAGAGGAAAGCCTCGTGATGCAACACCGAAGCCTGCAAACAAGGAAGAAGATGTTAGAATTACCTACAACTCCAAGTTTAAAAGATATAATGGAGTGACCCTTGAAGTTACCTGATTCAGAGCATGTTGGGCCTCATTAAACAGGTAAGCGGCTCCCACCGCATTCATCACAGCTTGGTCTTCTTCGGTCACTAAGCATCTAAGGTAGATAGCAATTCCTACGGGGG
>AWOL01S0027523.1:35641-63107 GCA_000715115.1 Nicotiana otophora | reverse complement strand
GGAAGGGGGGGGAGAGAAGACCCGAGCATCCTCTGGAACAGAAAGCACTATATTTTGCCTGCGGTTGGGGTTAACACTTGGGGCCGGGAATCGGTCCACCAGTTTTGGGCTCGATGGAGACCTAGTAGCGCCCGATGACGGTGCTTTCTTTGGCACCGGTAAGTCACCAAGCCCGGTGACATCCTCCAAAGCAGGAAACTCAACCCCGTCCAAGAATCCATGGATATCAACCGCCCTTGAGGACCCTCGCAAGAGCGACCTTCCAACAAATTAGCCTCACGGATCGTGGCATCCGAAATCTGAGGGGATCTGGAAATATCGATCACCCCGAGCTCGTCCCTCGGAACATCTTCCTTTGCTCGGGAAGCTTCACCCCCGGTCTCTCTCTCGACCATCTCAGCTTGGGATCCTTCTGGTTCAGGAACTTTGGCCGAAGCTCCCTCATCAGCGCCCTCCGATTCGGAGGGATTTTGTACGGTGACACCGGCCCACACGGGGGTCACCAGTTTGGAACTATTTTTCTCTTCTTCTTCTTCTTCTTCTTCTTCTTCTTCTTCGGACCCATCCCTTAATCGGCGGATCGAGTCCGAAAGCATAGCACCGGTGTCCTCCCTAGGCTTGTGAGACCTCCTTGCAGGTCTTTTCTTTTTCGAGCCCGGGGAACTCGAAGCCCCTTTTCTTTTCTTCTCTTTGGCGTGCTTCAGAGCAGGTGGTGGGGAAGGACTTCTTCTTTATCAGATGGGGGCCTTATTGCTACATCCTTTCCAAGGCCTACAAAGGAAAAAGATGAGTAAGCTCGAGAAGAAGGCCAAACGATAACCGTTCTAAGAAAGAGACTTACCATGATTGCGGGCCTCCCATCGACCCTTCGACAACTCCATCCAAGCACGCTCAGAGTATGGTCTCTATGACACCAGGCCCTCGACCCATTGCTTGAGCTCGGGAACTACGTCCGGCACCTGGGCCACAGCTGCTACACCAAAAAATATAGATGAGGAAAGAAGATAAAAAGTAAAACAGCAAAATTAAAAAGGCAAAGTACTACTCACGGTTCATGTTCCATTTCTCAGGAAATGACATGTCTTCAGCAAGGATCAGGTCCGAAGTCCTTATTCGGACAAATCGGCCCATCCAACCTCGGTCACGAGCCTTGTCTATACTTGAGAATGGCACCTTCCGGGCCTGGCGAGTAAGCTTGACTAACCCTCCTCGATAGAGTCGGGGACTATAAAGGCGCATAAGGTGATCAAGGGTGAAAGGACATCCCTCGATTTTGCTTATGAAAAATCGGAGGAGAATCACTATTCTCCAGAAGGAAGGGTGGATCTGGCCGAGGGTCACGTCGTACCTCTTGCAGAAGGCAATGATGACATAGTCTAAGGGGCCCATCATGAAGGGGTAAGTGTAAAACTTAGGAAATCCTCCACGTGGGTAGTGATCGACTCCTCAGGCGAAGGTACTACCACATGTTTTCCGACCCAGTTGCATTCCTCTTTAACCTTGTTAAGGAGGTCATTGGTAATTGTGCATATATACCTCGAGACTGGTTCACAGCGACCCGGTACCGATGAGGTCTTTTTAATCTTGAAGTCGGCAACAATAGGGCACCCTCCCAGAACAAAACCCTCAAGGGGATATTCAGCCGCAGCTTCGTCGCCGGCAGGCCGTGACGAAGAGGCGGTCTCCTTTTGCGGTACAGTCTTAGAAGTCTTCGCCATTATAGAAGGGAAAGGAATTATGATGGTATGTGGTTTGCTAAAAGTTCAAGAAATTTGGGTTCAAGAGTTGCAAAGCAAAGAGATTTTGAAGAGAAGCAAGAATGATGGAAGTTTTGAACGTAAAGTTTGAGTGGAGGAAGGTGACGGTACTTATAGCTTGTTGGTGACGGTTCAGAACCGGTAGTGGCCGACCAAAAACTGACAGGCATTTAATGCCTCGGTAACCGAACCGAAGTGACGTTTCGATATCCACTTGTCACTTACGTCATAGTCGGGCTCGTCGCTTACGTCATGGCCCATCGAGACAGGATTGGAAAGTTCATATCTTTTCTCGTCATCTTCTCTCCAAGAAACGAGGGGACTATCTGTATACGGTTAAAATCGGGCTTGCCCTTTAGTATGACTGATCGAGACTAGAACATGATAGGCCAAGGTTCAATCTCGTGTTTTATCAAATCATGAAGCAACGTTAGATTGCCGAGCTCATGACCCAGAAACCGATCAAGGTCGAGATCGGCCAAAATCGAGACCGAGCGAGATAAAGATCCAGTGAGATCCAGGGAAGTTTACCGAGCCAAATAACGGAAAGCCGAAATATATGTAATCGAGCGAGGATCACGGCGGGAATCTCGGCACGTATCAATAAGAGGCCGATTAATTAGCTAATCATGAGATTTCTTACTATATTTAGAATTGTAGCAAGGGTAGGGCTCCCCTACTATATAAAGGTCTGATCATTTGTACAACACATCACATTTACTCAATACAAAGCAATACATTGCCTTTTCTTCAGTTTTCATTATCTTGTTACTCTGCTCTTATATCAGTTGAAACTTCACTCGGTTCAAGGGTGATCGAACTCGAGGGCCAAGGCTGTTCGATTCGTTCCGTTTGCATTTACTTCTTTTGCAGTCAATTTCAATATTAACATATATTTTCTTAATTTGTGCCAAATTATATCACGTATTCTTAAGACCGCGTATAAATTCAATTTTTATCCGATTTTAGGGTAAACAGTTACCCAAATGAGCCACATCATTCACAACTAATTTATTGGCCAACGACTATGATTGGTAGTTGTGATCCTTAATGAGCAGAGAGGTAGTTGCTTGAGCCAATGTCGGTTAAATCCTAACTGTGAGTTATACATAAGCATTTGATATATTTTCTTATAATAATGGAGGCCGAATGTGCATCTCAATTACCCTACCGGGTAGGCAGCAGATATGTTAGTATATCAAGTTAGTGATAGATTTGCCAAAACCATACACATAAGCTATACCTACAAATAGTATAGATCCTAGGAAACCAACAGAAAAGCAGTAAAATAAAGACTACATAATCGAGTTTAAGCGAAAGCATTCAAATCTTGAAATCAAGAGAAACTAACCAGCATAAATTCGATAAAGCAAGATAGTTTAGTATTATTGTAATATCGGATCTGGGTGAGTTTAAATAGAGCAACATTTATAGTGAGGGCTCATATAGCGGATGAAGTAATATCAGGAACCTTCAATTACATTTACAAGGAAGTCATCATCCCAGTGATGAAAACTTTATTTAATTCGATAAAATATAAAAATTTCAAATTCCTCTGTCAGCTTATGATATTCAACAATTAAGACCTTTTTTTGTCTGTTTTTTGTAATGTTGTTTTATTTAGAATTGATTTTTCTCCAAACACCGACAATGCACGATGGATTTTAAACCAGAAAACGACTTTCTCAGCTGTACCAGTTAATATAAATTATTTTAACAGTACTCTCCTTCTTTCTAGGGGAATATAATCGTGGCCAGTAAACAACAGTATTTTCTAAATTGAACCTTGTTATGAAAATATTTATACTTGAACAAAAGCTACACATTGGTTGATGCCTTAATTGTTTTAATTTATCAAACAGAAAGTGCCCAATCCTACAAGACTAATATGGTTTCAAATTATTAATTGCATCAAGATTTATCTGAAATAGAATAGATAGATCATCTTACCAGTAGCAATTCGACCAATAACTGATTTTGTTTTTCTTTTCGTCCATATCTTTTCCCGTGAGTTCCAGACATAATACTCTGAAAATTCTTTGTATAGGTATTGTCGTGCTTCAGTATCCCTCGAGCGTGTCCGAAAATACTCAGTGAGCATGGTTAGCGTCGCATATTCCCACGCAATCACATTTTGCAAATTTTGCTTGCTCCAATAGCACACTATGTATTGACATTTCACATAAACTTGTATAGTTAGTTATTTCATCAAAAGTTTTAATTAACCTTGTTGGATATAAATATTTACCTGTTTGTCTATCCGGGAGATGTAGTTGAAGGTTTATGACAGGAGGTTGCATTTCACTGAGATGAAGTTCATAAATTCTCTATAGTGCTTCTGGCGGAGACACCCAACGTGTGTCACGATCCAAAATCCATTAAAGGTCGTGATAGCGCCGGACACCGCGGTCAGGCAAGCCAAAAATAAATACTTAATTTGGTTCTCATTTTTAATATTCTGAAATCATATTTCCTTCAATTAAATAGTAAAAGATGAAGTTTATAAAATAAATAATAACATCTTTAAAAATTCCAATACAGTGCAACCCATAATCGTCCAAAATCCGGTGTCACAAGTGTATGAGCATCAACTAGGAATATAAAATAATATACAACATCTGTCCGAAATACAAATTGGACAGGAAAATATAAATACTCTGAAGGAGACCCTGCTGGTTGCGGACTCGTAACGTGGAATGCAGCTCACCTAAGTCCCCGCAATAATTGCGCCTCTGCGCCCACAAGGCCACTAGACATATATGCACCTGCACAAAAATATGCAGCAAGTGTAGCATGAGTACATAAATTAATGCGTACCCAGCAAGTATTCCCGCCTAACCTCGAAGAAGTAGTGACGAGGGGTCGACTTTGACACTTACTAAGGGCCAATAATATGATAATATGAAATTCTAATTAAGCATGATATATATACCAATAAAACTCAGAACAAAAAATTACTGAACAATTTATCACCCTATTTAAGGACCCAAATCACTTCCTTCATTTAAAACAAATAATCTTTCAAATAATGAATTTATACCAATAATAAAAGGAACTTCCAGTTCTATTATCACACACGAATACCACCGAGGACGTTCGGCCCAATCCAACATGAATGTAAACGGTGCACTGCCGAGGGTCGAACGGCGCGAACCATAGATGCATCTATTACCCCGCTCGCGAATCATACATGCGACGCGGTCAAATATAAATTTATCAATAAATCATAACCCTTTCTTGATTCTTTTCAAAATAAAGACAATTCGACTCGAAGTTTTTAAATCTTTAAAAATCCTCAACTCAGTTCCATTTGATACAGTTAACAAATATAATCAAATAACGGTGTCCACAGGTATGGTGTAAAGCTAAAGCTACCCTGATATAAACAGACATAGTAGCTACGTACGGACTCTCGTCACTTTGTGCGTATGTAGCCCCCCACAAATAGCAACACATATTAACTAAGTTCACCTATGGGGTAAGTTCCTTCTTACAAAGTTAGAAAAGAGACTTACCTCGCTCTGAAATTCCATAACCGGCTCCCAAGCCCTTCCAACAACCCAAACCGATGCCCAACGCTCAAAACTAGTCAATAAATGTGTAAACCCATAAATATATACTCTAATACTCATTATAATTCAGTTTACAATAATTCCTAACTCCGCTTGAAAAGTCGATAAAAATCACCCTCGGGCCCACGCACCCGGATTCTGAAACTTTTCGAAGATAAACTTTACCCATGATACCACGAACTCAAATATATAATTTATTCCAAATTCCATGTCCAATTTCGTGGTCAAAATCCAACAATATCAATTTCTAGGTTTTCTACCAAAATCCCAAATGTCTACAAATTTTCAAGTCTAAATCCATATATAATCCAAGTATTTAACTTGCAATAGGTGGGAATAACTTACCTTGTGTTTCTTGATGAAAATCACTCCTTGAAGCTCTCCAAAATCGCCTCAACCAAGTGGAAAATGAGAGAAGAAGAGCCAAATCTCGCTCTTAAAACAATCTGCCCAGCGACCTCTCGCACATGCGGTCCCTTGACCGCTTCTGCGGTTCCGTTGGTGCGGCCAAATTACCGCTTCTGTGGTCCTCCTTCCTGCCCCCCAACTCCGCATCTGTGGCCCACATCCGCTTCTGCGCCTTCGCTCATGCGGCTCCACGTGCGCAGGTACGGTCCCCCTTCTGCGAAACTCGACCGCATCTGCGGTCCCTGCCTTCCCCAGCCTAAGCCGCTTATGCGACCCTCATGGCCGCTTCTGTGGCTACGCACCTGTGGACCTAACCTCGCAGGTGCGGTTACATCAGAACTAGTGCACTTCAGCCATTCCCTAAGTCTAAAACTTGCTCCGTTAATCATCCGAGACCCACCCGAGGCCCCCAGAACCTTAACCAAATATACCAATATGTCCCAAAACACTTTACGAACTTAGTCGAGCCTTCAAATCATATCAAACAATATCGAAACTACGAATCACCCTCCAATTCAAACCTAATGAACTTATAGCCCTGGTGGGCTCCAGGGCTATGTGATTGTAGCTTCGAGCTAAGTGGGAGTGCCCCCCGCCTACGACTGGATTGCATGGCTGTTTACTTGGGAGGTTTCTGGTTATCGGCATATTTGTGGGTTATTACGGCTAAGAAAATAGAACATCAATGGTGATTTGAGCAAAGGATTTGAGGAATGTGTGTTATAATTGGCCTTATAAATACATGTGCAGGCTTTGAAAAGACTCAAGATTTATGCTTTGTGTAGATGTAATGTACAAGAGAGGTGATTCAGCCGGGTGCTTCTTTGAGAGGGCGTTCATGTGCTAACAGAGCCTTGGAGTTGATCATATTCGGGACCAAGTCAGAGTGGGTGGCTCTCAACAACGGTCCTAGGGGATTCAAAGCTAAAGTGCGGTGTCTAAGGATTTGCCAGTCCATAGTATAGTTAAGTATCGAGCTATTGTAGTGAAGTATGAAAGAGGCTTGGAATTTTCTATGTCATCATTGGGTATGCGGTGCAGTATTGGAGGAAGAAAAGAAGTAGCTTCGGATTCACGGAAGGTCTTGTAGAATAGGTGTACCCATTGGCGATGCTATTGTGCGCCCAAGAAGGGTATGGTGTGGTTTGTGGGTTTTGAGACAACATGGTCTTGTGAAATAAGGTCACTCGAATGGGTGCGAATTTGGGGTCGTTATGTTTTAAATGGAGCTATTATTATTCCTAAGGCAAGTCCAGGGTAATTATAAGAAGTCGGATCAGTTCGCAATGGTTGAATCGGCATGATGTGGCAATGACTGGGTCCTTCAACGTGTTAAGTTTTACAGGTGGTTGTGGCAGTATGTGCGAGGCTTGACGATCGCCGTAATTTGATTTATTTGGAGGTATTATGTTATTATGGCCTGTTATGACGAGATGGATCCCGGAAGGGACATGGTGGTTTAGGCCACTACGTGAGGTTGTATTTTCTGCGGTTATGGAAATTCAGTCACGTGTGGCAATGGTTCTCCTCAAATGAGTTAAATGAAAGGTTTCTATATGATGAAGTGTGTACCCTATTGGTAGTTCGGGAGTTATGATGAAATTCTTGTACTCTTGCGTATTGGTATGTTAGGTACAGTGAGCGGCATGGGAATTGGAAGTTGAGGATCAAGGTTGCAGTTGAGGTTGACAAGAATGTCAAGAGCTCGGATGAGCAGGAAAGAATTCAGATGGTTAGAGTAAGCTGGTATTGTCTTTAGCGTCACCTGAGATTAGTGTTCTGTGTAAGAGGCTTTGTGTACTGGTTTGCGGATTCTTGATTTGCTTTACAACATTAATATGGCCGACAGTATGGAGGAGCAGACTTGTTACCTGGTACGGAAGGTCGTGGGAGTGCATCCCAAGGGAAGATTGTATAAGTGTGACATGTAGTCACCTGATTGATTAAAAATTTAAAAACCAAGTATGAAGATTGTAGTACTATCGCTAATGTGAGGATTTATGCCTGAAGGACGCTCGGTTCATGTCACGATCCAAAACCTAACCCGTCGTGATGGCGCCTATAGTGGTATTAGGCAAGCCGACCTTTCCAAAACTCTTTCAAAATTTAACAGAAGTGAATTAAGACATTTAAAATATCCAGAGTTTTTCATAAATACGGGGTAAAACCCAAATAAAAACATAAGTGCGGAAAACAAAATAGCCCGACATCGGGGTGTCACTAAGTCATGAGCATCTAGATAACCAAACTAATACAACCAGTGTCTAAGTATCAATAAAAGACAGAAAGAAATCTAGAAGGAGAGACAAGGTCCTGCAAATGCTGATAGCTACCTCGTAGTCTCCGATACTCGATTGCGCCGGAACTCAACGATCTCCGTGATCAAACACACCTGGATCTGCACATGAAGTGCAGGGTGTAGCATGAGTACAACCAACTCAGCAAGTAACAGAAATAAATAAGGAACTGAGAAGCAGTGACGAGCTATATAGTACAGTTCATTTTAAAAGTTTTCAGTAAAGAGTGAACATGCTTTCAAATCCCGTGGTATAAGTCAAATCAGTTCGCGCTCATGTAAAACAGATATGAATCTTCCAGAAATTTCAGAACAACAATAGATAACAACTAAGTGCAACAATAAATAAAAGCAAGTACAGTCTCTCAAGGCAGCAGTCACTCAACCCATCTCAACAGCTCATACTCTCGGCTCTCAACATTCAATACCCATACTCAATAGGTACCTGCGCTCACTGAGGGTGTTCAGACTCATGAGGGGCTCCTACAACCCAAGCGCTATAAGCACGGACAACTCACATGCTGCACAGATATCTCATGTGCTATAATATCATATCTGGATCTACACGGACAACTCACGTGCTGCATGGACAACTCATGTGCTATAGAACAATACCTCACAACCAGGCATTCGGCCTTACTTAGTTATGAACCTCTCTAGTCTCACAGCTCTCAATAAAGAAAGGAAAAGCAACCTAAATCAAAGTGTTACAGTATATCATCAGGGAAAACAAATAACAGAGACTGAGGTAAACATGTATAAGAATCACTATGACTGAGTATAACTACTATGAACAGGAATATAGCCTAAGCATGACTTCTAACATGAAAGACAGTCAAGTTCTAGTAAAACAGGAATGCATATAAACACAAATAAAGGATATTAGACTTCACAGTCTCCCGGGATGGACCAAGTCTCAATTCCTCACGGCGTACATCCACACACCCGTCACCTAGCATGGGTGCCACCTCCAAACAGTTACATTATATCAAACTCTGGGTTTCATACCCTCAAGACCAGATTTAAAGCTGTTACTTACCTCAACCGCGTAGAACTCCTACTCCGAAATGCTCTTTCCTCTCGAACCGGCCTCCAAATGCTCCGAATCTATTCACAATCAGTACAATACAATCAATTTATGGTAAAGGAATGAATTCCACAAGAAAAACTACCAATTTAGACCAAAATCCCGAAATTGGCTCAAACCCGGCCCCCGGGCCCATGTCTCGAAATCCGACAAAAGTTACAAAAATTGAAAGCTCATTCACTCACAAGTCTACCCATACTAAATTCATCAAAATCCGACCTCATTTGGTCCCTCAAATCCCCAAATTACTCTCTCCAAACTCCCAAGCCTAACCCCTTATTTCACTCCAAATATCCTACTAATTAGGTGAGAAATTAACGGGAAAACACCATAGCTAATGATAATAGAGCTCAAGCAACTTACCTCAGTGAATACCCTTGAATCCCCTTCAAATATCACGCCAAAAGCTCCAAAAACCGACTTGAAAATGGTGAAAATGAACCAAAATTCGCAAAGTGTTCAATTTATAGCTTTTGCCGAGGTCCTTCGCACCTGCGGCCAAATATGCGCACCTGCGGTGCCGCATCTATGCAAAAACCTTCACACCTGCGGAAAATCATTAAATCCCAAAACTTTGCACCTGCGCTCCATATCCGCATCTGCGACTACGCAGGTGCGTAAAAGACCTCGCACATGCGGCCACTGCCTGACTTCCTCACTTCCGCTTCTGTGGGCATCTATCCGCATCCGCGGACTCGCAGATGCGACCTCTCCTATGCACCTGCAGACCCAGCCTTCCTCAACACTGTCCGCACATGCGAACTCCTACGCGTGCCTGCGACCTCGCACCTGCGGCCCCCCTCCGTAGGTGCGGAAATACCAGTAGTAGCAGCTTCAGCTGCATTTTTCCAACTTCAAACAATCCGTTAACCACCTAGAATCACCCCGAGCCCGTTGGGAACTCAACCAAACATACAAACAAGTCATATATCAATATACGAACTTAGTTGAACCTTCGAAACACTCAAAACAACATCAAAACACCAAATTACCCTCGGATTCAAGCCTAAGAACTTCTAAACTTCCTGATTCGACAACAGATGCCGAAACCAACCAAATCACGTCCGAATGACCTCAAATTTTAAACACACGTCAAAAATGACACTACGAACCTACTCCAACTTCTGGAATTCCATTCCGACCCTGATATCAAATTTTTCACTGCCGACCGAAATCACCAAATTTCCAACTTTCGCCAATTCAAGCCTAATGCTACTATGGTCCTCCAAATCACATTACGGACGCACTCCTAAGTACAAAAATTACCTAACAAAGCTAATGGAACCATCAGAATTCAAATCCGAGATCGTTTACTAATAAGTCAACATCTGGTTGACTTTTACAACTTAAGCTTCTACTTTAGAGACTAAGTATTTCAATCCACTCTGAAACCACTCCGGACCCGAACAAACTAACCTGGTATATCATAATATAGCTAAAAATAACAAAAAGAAGCAGAAATAGGGGAAACAGGGCTATAACTCTCGAAATGACCGGCCGGGTCATTACAGTTCATTTGATTATGAGTTGTGGATGTTTGTTCCGAATTCGATGATTATTCTTGCATGTCATGGGAAAATGGTCATTGTGGATCCTTGAGAGGTTATTTGCCCAATCACGGTATGATCAGAATCGGTTTGAGGTCCGTTGATGGGTCCAAATGTGGATGTGTACTCTACACCAGCCTAGGTATGTTCATTCAGCATAGCATTCCTTATGGAAGAGTATTCGGGCATGGGGTGTTAATTTCGTCGCTGACTATTTCATGTAATACCCTATTGTGCCATGTGGGTTGTGAGATAGCTTAATTATTCATATAATATGTTGAGGTCCCTCGTAGCAGTGGTATTATGTGAGCAGGATGGCTCTCGAGATGCAGATTATATATCACACCTTAGTCGTGCTTGAGTTTTATAGCGTATGATGCTACCCGTCTCCCCAGGAATTGTATTATGCACTTGGCGTGCTTATGGTTGATATTCGGGCATTTTATGAGTATAAATGTTTCAGCTCGATATGTGTTTTCTTTAGATTATTATGTTGTTTGGATCGGGTGGCATGCCGCCACGGGTATCATGGTTGGATCGGGTTGCACGCCATAATGGTATCATGTGTGGATTGGGTTGCATGCCGCAATAATATGATATTGAGTACAGTTTCCCATAGCTATCATTATGTGTTTTGCTTCTCGCTTCCTGAGGAAGGTTCATAACATCTTTTCGGTTGTTTAAATTAGTTACGTGGGTTGAGTAGTTCCTTCAAGAGTTCGTTTTCCTTATGTATCACATGCAAGTTTGTAGCATATTGGCACATTATGGCATCATGTGAGATTTTTGGCAGTATCTGATGTGGTTTATTGCCTCAACAACTTATACTGGGTGAGACGAGATTGTTGGACCTGGGATTAGTGCGATCAGATTTATATGAAGCATATTAAAGAGAAAATATCGTTATTTGGTTCATAATGAGGTAATGGTTCTTGTCAAGGGAAGAAACTCACTGATTTGTTGACTCGGCAGCTGGTTATGAATTTCTACACATCTCTTCCATTGTGGCAATATTGCAAGGGTTGGAACAAGACTTATATGTGTCTTGATGTATGTTGTGGGCATCAAATTCGTGAAATTTTGGCTATTGTTATCAGAGGGTATTACTTTGGTCATGTGGCTTATGCGGTGCATGGTGTGAATTCAGTAGAGGTATGCAATCTGGTATTGGTACATCGTGTAGTGATTGATACGGTGTTTGTATGTTGGAAACAGGCCTGGTACAGAATTCCGGATGTCGGAATTTGGCTCTAAGGCTTATTTTAATAAATAAAAGAGAGGATCTTCAAACTGGCTCAAGCTAAGGTACTCAATTGGGTTGTGGTAGCACAGGTAGGTGCACGTAGTGTTAAACAGTAATTTTGGGCAACTCTGGAACAGTTCTCAGCACGTTCGAGGACGAACGTATGTTTAAGTAGGAAAGAATGTAACATACAGATCGGTAGTTCTGAGCTCTAGCATGTCAATCTACGGTTTGAGGCCATGAGTATCTTCACTTCGGGTATTACGACTTGTACGCGGGATCGGAATTTAATTTCGGGAAAGTTCAGAGTTGATTTGGACAGAAAATTCTAATTTCGAAAGCCTTAAGTTGGAAGAATTGACTAAGGTTTGCTTTTTTAGTAAACGACCTCGGAATCAGGATTGGAAGGTTCCAATAGGCTCGTATGATGATTTTGGACTTGGGCGTATGTCCGGATCGAGTTTTGGATGACCCGGGAGCGTTTCAGCGCCTATTATAGAAGTTGGCATATTTGGAATAATTTCCTAAATTTGGGTTGAAGTGTATTTCAATGTTATCTATGTCAGTTTGAGATTCCGAGTCTGGGAATAGCTTCGTATGGTGATTCTGGTATTGAGAGCGCGTTCGGAGGTCCGTAGGTGATTTTGGGGTCATTTGGCGGAAGTTAAAAATTTGAAGGTTTTTGAGAAGTTTGACCGGGAGCGAACATTTTGATATCAGGGTCAGATTCCAATTTCGGAAGTTGAAATAGGTCCATAATATCGAATGTGACTTGTGTGTAAAATTTGAGGTCAATCGGACTTGATTTGATAGGTTTCAACATCGAATATAGAAGTTTGAAGTTCTAAAGTTCATTAAGTTCGAATTGGGGTGCGATTCATGATTTTGATATTATTTGATGTGATTTGAGGCCTCGAGCAAGTTTGTGTTGTGTTATGTGACTAGTTGGTGTGGTTGGACGGGGTTCCAAAGGCCTCGGGTGTGTTTCGGGGTGGTTTCAGATCAATTCGGGTTGTTTTAGACTGTTGTTGCTGGTATCTGGTTTCCTTCTTCGCGAACGCGAAGGGAGTCCCGCGTTCGCGAAGAAGAACTTTTTGGGGCTGCTGATTTTTGCCCATTGCGATCGCGATGGGGGAGACGCGAACGCGGTGAAGGGCTTGATGGACCTACGCGAACGCGATTGGGCAGTCGCGAACACGTAGAAGGAAGTGAGGATCTGGGCCTGAGGCTGTTTGGACTACACGAACGCGAGGCCGAGTGTGCGATCGCGAAGCAGTGAGGGCGGAAGGCTTCGCGAATGCGTCGTGTGGAACGCGAACACGAAGAAGGTTTTCTGGGCGGATGGCTTTTGGCTTCGCGATCGAGAGGGTTTTTCCGCGATCGCGTAGAAGGGCACTGCAGGGCAGTGTCATTTTAAAGACGGGATTTGGCCCAATTTTCTTCATATTTAATTTTGGTTGGGCGATTTGTGGAGCTTTTGAAGAGGAGATTTCATCATTTATTATTAGGTAAGTAATTCCCATACATTGTGAGTTAAATACATGAGTTATATATGGATTTATACATGAAAATTTATAAAAATTTGGGATTTTGGTAGAAAATCTAAAAATTATATTTTTGGATTTTGACCACGAATTTGGGTATAGAATTGAGAACAAATTATATTTTTTAGGTTCGTAATGCTATGGATAGTGTTTATCTTTGAAAAGTTTCGAAATCCGGGCACGTGGGCACGAGGGTAGTTTTTATCGACTTTTCGAATGGAGCTGGAAATTGTTATAAATAGGGTTATAATGAGTATTTGAGTATATATTTATGGAATTTCTCAATTTTTGACTAGTTTCAGAATGTTGGACGTCGGTTTGAGTTGTCGGAAGGACTTGGGAGCCGGTTATGAAACTACGGAGCGAGGTAAGTCTCCTTTCTAACCTTGTAAGAGGGAATTAACCCCATAGGTGAACTAAATTATTGCGTGCTTCTATTTGTGGGGGCTACACACACACGAGGTGGCGAGAGTGCGTACGTAGCTACTAGCTATGCCTACGTCCGGGTAGTTTTAGGCTCACATCATGCCTTGTTGATATTGTTATTGATTTATATTTATTGTTGACTTGAGAAAGAGCGAGATTGAGTCTGCTTATTAAATGTTTTGAAAGGAGTTGACATTGAAGAACTTGAGATTTAAAAGGTTTCATTTGAACTTCAAAATTTTGAAAAGAATTGAGGAATATCATAAAAGCTGAAGAAATCTATATGTAACCGCGTTGCATGCATGTTTCGCGTCCCTCCCCCCCCGGGTAATTTTCTTAAAAAGCTACAAGATGAATTTTCCTTGTTTTGAAAAGAACCAAGAAAGAGATATGATTTTATTGTTAAATTTATATTTTACCGCTTCGCAAGTGTGATCCGCGAGCGGGGTGATTCCTTAAATTTATGTTTGACCGCGTCGCACGTATGATTCGCGAGCGGGGTATTTTCTACTACTCTTATGGGATCGGGTCGTTCGCCTTGGCAGAAATTTTGTACCACACTCTCATGGGAGCGGGCCGCTCGCCTCGGCAGGTTAATAGATGCATCTATGGTTCGCGCTGTTCGACCCTTGGCAGTGACCAATTTGCTTTTATGTTATATCAGGCCGTACGGCTCGGCATTTCCTATATATATTATCCTCATGGAATCATGCGTAATATTTGGCAAGAGGCCAGTGTATCTTAGATTTTTTCCTGATTTGAATTATGACAACCTCTTTGATGAGATCCACTATTTCTATATATATACTACGGTTATGGAGGGAACTTGCTAGTTGAGAGCGTGAATAAAATTATAAAGAGGGGAATTATACCACGTATTTTATACATGTTTATTTCATACATTTACTTGGTTTCGTATTTATTCGCTTTTTTACTGTACCTGATATTATTGGACCACTAGTAAGTGTCGAAGTCGACCTCTCATCACTACTTCTTCGAGGTTAGACGGGATACTTACTGGGTACGCGTTGTTTTCGTACTCATACTACACTTGCTGTACATTTTGTTATACAGGTACATGTATGGCTATTGGCCTTGTGAGCGTAGCAACGTGGTTGATACAAGGACTTAGGTGAGATGCATCTTGTGAGACGATCCGCAGCTAGCAGAGTCTCCTTCAGAGTATTTGTATTTTCTTTTCTGTCCAAATTTGTATTTCGGACAGTTATTGTATTTTATTTTGTTTCCTAGTAAATGCTCATGCTCTTGTTATATTGGGTTCTGGGATGATTATGGGATTATTCAGTATTGAAATTTGCGAAAAATATTATTATTTACTCTGTGAAGTTCATCATTTATTATTTAATTGAAGGAAATTTACGATTTTAGGAATATTAAAATGAGAATTTACTAATTATTGGTGTTGGCTTGCCTGACAGTAGTATCCGGCGCCATCACTACTTTTCAAGGATTTTGGGTCGTGACAGAAGAATACCATGATTCGTCTTTATTCACTATATCTTTTATTCTTGCATTAAATTTAAAATATGTATCCTACAGAAAAAATAAAAATAAAAATAGGTTAGATAGGACACTTTTAAAAAGTATAAATATTTCTGAAGTAGTTGGAAGAATTTACCTCTTTATTGTCAAACGAATCATCTTTGATGTCCTCAATCATCACTTCTCGAGCGATTTTAGTTGTATACTTGACAATAGACTTATATCTATGTTTTTTTCCTTCTTGTAGTCATGCATGCATATTGTGTAATTATTAAATAATAATAACTATATTTTACTAAGATTGCTTAAACTTAAAAAAATCTAAGCAAATATTACCAGTTTTGGAGAGCTATTGCCTTTTCAAACTTTGGATTTATCATTATATCACATACATATGTAGTTGATATTGAAAAGCTCCCTTCACAGATAAAAAAGAGGTTAAATATAATAAAAAATACAACAATTTACAAAAAATACTAAAGTTCTTGATATATTACCTCTATATGCTGTTTTCCTAACATCACATGCCGCAACAACGGGTTTTTCATCAATCAATTTTTGTAGCACTTCACCGTCTATCTCTGAGAAATCATCCATAAGGTTATAATTTTTCTATCAATCCTGAAATTTATAATTAAATATATTAAACTATTAACATCTTAATTACGAAGATACATTTAACATATTAAACTAAAACTTCCAACTTACATCTCGTTGATAAGCACCATCTCTCTTCGTTTCTTTGATCCTTCTCCCATGGAGGGTTTAACATCCACTAAAATTCCAACTATATCTAGAAAGAATATTAAAACAAATATATGTATATTACCAAAATATTAATAAGGCAAATAGAAGTAAAATATTGTTTATATATTTAGTGAAAGATTACTGGATGAAATCTAAGCGACTAATCGAATATTATTCCATTGGTGCACTTTGATGCCTCATCGAATGAAATAAAATTATATGAAAAACCAATGGTCGAAAATTGACTGGTGCTTTCTTCAACTAAAGTATTCTCTTTAAATTCAATCCCAAGCTCCTTGTGAACTGATTAGAAATTAGGATTAGCACTATTGATGCGCCCGTTTATGATGTAACAGATATTATTTTGTTATAAATAATTCTGCCACTTCTCAATACATATTATTTTGTTATAAATAATTCTGCCACTTCTCAATACAACCATTAAAAAGTGTAGCGTGAATTTTTGTTCCATGTAAAAAGTTTCACTTTAAGTTAATCTGATGGTTAAAACTATAATATGAAAAGAGATGCAATAAAATATTGATATAAAATAATAATTACCTCTTCATCAACTAATGTCACAATTTTTCGGGTGCCTTGATTTGTTTTATTGTTGAACTCTTTTACTATTCCACTCCCAAATACCAAGACTCGTATTACCCAACATGAATCAGATACTCTTAGATTATTAATTGGGACACATTGGTCTGACAATTCCTTTTCACTGGCCATTACAGGTGTGCCTAAAATAAAGCACGCATAAGAGTTTTACAAGTTATCAAAGTGACTAATTCAATAATTGATTATTTTTATGATATAAGGAAGATTGTTTACCTGAACGGATGCAATTGTTGAAATTTGAGTGATTCAAGCATGGCAATTGCAAATAACACAATTGTAAACCATGTAGTATTAATATTACACATAATTGAAGGAAATGGTCTATTGTTTTTTAAAACAAGCAACTTGAGCTGGCATAGCAATAAGTATTATTAATTATACAACAAAGGAAAAATAATACTAATATTTAACTAATAAGACTTAGATCGAACGTCTAACCGATTTTCTGTAATGAATTATAATTGTTCAATAACCTGTATTAAAATTTTAAATGAGATGTGAAATTAGTCAAGTCCAAAACATGAAACAAAAAATTATATAATAAAACTTTCTTGATGCAACACTAAAGACAATTTATTGATGCAACACTAAAAACTGGTGCTTGCAAACGTTGATGCAATACTAAAAACTGGTGCATGCATATGTGCTTGCAAAATATGAAGTAGCAAAGGATGTTGATATTAGTAAAAGAAATAAAATCTGAAATCGCGATGTTGGAATAGGACGAAGCATGCATATGTGCTTGCAAAATATGAAGTAGCAAAGGATGTTGATATTAGTAAAAGAAATAAAATCTGAAATCGCGATGTTGGAATAGGACGAAGCATGCATATGTGCTTGCAAAATATGAAGTAGCAAAGGATGTTGATATTAGTAAAAGAAATAAAATCTGAAATCGCGATGTTGGAATAGGACGAAGCATGCATATGTGCTTGCAAAATATGAAGTAGCAAAGGATGTTGATATTAGTAAAAGAAATAAAATCTGAAATCGCGATGTTGGAATAGGACGAAGCATGCATATGTGCTTGCAAAATATGAAGTAGCAAAGGATGTTGATATTAGTAAAAGAAATAAAATCTGAAATCGCGATGTTGGAATAGGACGAAGTTTGACGATTAAATTGTGACATTGTACCTTTTTTTATAGAAATATTATGGTACACAATTTGACACATGAAAGGAATTATATAAAGTAAATTTGTGTGTACGTCAAAGAGACAAGAAAAATTTACCAAATAATAAAGACTTCTACCAAAATATAAGTCATAACGTTAAGGAATTTAACCAAGTCCAAACTATCCTTGTGTAACCAATGTGAAGAAACTTTTACCAAATAATTAAGGCAAACATAATAAGCCATTTAATACTCCAAAGAGCAAAGGGAATCTAACTAAGTCCCAAGTCCGAACTTTCCTTGTGTAACAGTCGTGAAGAAAACTTTTACCAAATAATTAAGGTAAACATAATAACTCATTTAATACTCCAAAGAGTAAAGGGAATCTAACCAAGTCTGATAGAGATAGTGTCATTTAATGGGAGTGAAAGTTTAGGACGTTTTTTTTATTAAGTTTCCTTGTGTAAGAAACGTGAAGAAAATTTAACCAAATAATTAAGGCAAAGTTTAATAACAAATAATTCAAGAAAAAGTTACCAAAACATCTCGTAAACATTCCAAGATTATTAATAACAGGGGAAAAACTAAATTAATTAAATGAATATATTTAAATATTAATGAAATACTTAAACTACTATTTTGTCCAATGGGAACTCTATGTTTTAAAGGGTTAAAAAGACGAACGATATTTCACTAAGGACCTTCATGCTTTTAATATAATATAGATAAGTAGTCATCATTTAAAAAAGTAATTATGTACAATTTTGATTTTCAATTTTATGCGTTTACGGTGCAAAAGTTATTTACAAAATCAAATCACTTACAATTCATAAATATAAACTTATTATTTGGTAAATATGGTAGCTAGTTTGCACCATAGGTTAAAATTATTGATAGTGTAAAAAATACGTATATAACGTAATCCATAAATTTATCACAATCAATTTATATAAGTTAAACTCTAAGTTAAATTTTTCTTTATATATATATATATATAATGTTAGGCAAGTGGCCCGTATTCAGTACGAGCAGAGTGGAAACTCTGAGATCGCCAAATGCTCGGGAGTTCCTCTATTCAATCCTTTTCTTTCTTGTTGTTGTTGGATATCCCGTTCGTATACATCTGTTCTTTGTTTCCCGGGCCTCTAGTGAGTTACAGATAGAGTTCGAAAAGGTCAAATCTTTGATGATTCCAACATCTATGATTGAGTTGGGGTTTGGTTAAGATATGCCAGATTCCATCAAGTATACAAATGGAACCTAACCATACATGTCCTCCGATTATATCTTCTAAATCGTCCATACTAACAATACATCCTTCCCATCCAAAAGGGGCACCGCGAAAACATATCCGCCATAATAAGAAGCATTTATGTTTGCGCACATTACAGAAAGTGTTCTGCTAGTGAAATCGGTCCATTGACACCTATAATTGTTTCAACCAAGGCCGAGCACTCATCATTCTTGATTGATGTAGCTTCGTCGTCTGTTTTGGTACGAATGAGACACAGAACACTAGCAGCCAAGGCTTTTGATCTAGGGCTCAAAAAAAGACCAAGAAGATTGCTAGTGTCTATGGTACCGGTTCATATTTGGTTAACCGAAGATCATGTAGAGGCACCTACGTCAAAGAGTTATCACCCGTTGTATAATTGACGCTACTATTCTACTTAATTGTATATGATAGGAATCATGTTAGAACGTATGACATCTTAAAAGGATTTAATATACGGATTATGAGACTGTTTACATATTTAATTTGACTGTAGCATCATAAACACCCATTTATATCTGTTATTATCTTGATACTTGAGCTTCTTTATCCGTATTAAGAAATGATTGGGGCCTTAGGGCAATGTTTGGCACTGTAACGACCCGACCAGTCATTTTGAGCTCTAGCACGTTGTTCGACGGTTTGAGGCCTTGGGTAGTTTCACTTAAGGTATTATGACTTGTGTGCGTGGTCGGAATTAAATTTTGGGAAGTTCGGAGTTGATTTGGAAAGAAAATTCTAATTTCGGAAGCTTTAAGTTGGAAGAATTGACTAAGGTTTGATTTTTTAGTAAACGACCTCGAAATCGGGATTAAAAGGTTCCAACAGGTTCGCATGATGATTTAGGACACGGGCGTATATCCGGATCGGGTTTTGGATGACGTTGGAGCGTTTTAGCGCATATTGTGGAAGATTGGCATTTTGGAAGAATTTCATAAATTTGGGTTGAAGTGTATTTCAATTTTATTGATGTCCGTTTGGGGTTGCGATTCTGGGAATCGATCCATATGGTGATTCTGGTATTGGGAGCATGCCCGGATGTGGATTTGGAGATCCGTAAGTCATTTCGGGGTCATTTGGCGAAAGTTAGAAATTTGAAAGTTTTTGAGAAGTTTGACCGGGAGTGGACTTTTTGATATCGGGGTAAGATTCTAATCCGAAAGTGGGAGTAGGCCCGTAATATCAATTATGACTTGTATGCAAAATTTGAGGTCAATCGGACGTGATTTGATAGGTTTCGGCATCGATTGTAGAAGTTGAAGTTTCGAAGTTCATTAAGTTTGAATTGTAGGGTGATTCATAGTTTTAGCGTTGTTTTAATGTGATTTAAAGGCACGACTAAGTTCGCATGATGTTTTAGGACTTGTTGAAATGTTTGGTTGGGGTCCCGGGGGCCTCGGGTGAGTTTCAGATGCTTAACAGATCGACTTTTTGACTAAGGAAAATGCTAAGCCAGCTGGTATCTGGTGTAACCGCACCTGCGAGGTTTTGGCTGCAGGTGCGGAGCCGCTGAAGCGGCCAAGAGGGTCACAGAAACGGTTCTGGCTGGGGAAGGCCGGGACCGCAGATACGGTCAAGTTACGCAGAAGCAGGACCGCACCTGCGCACGAAGAGCCGCAGAAGTGCTGCCGGGCCGCAGATGCGGGAAATGTTGGGCCGATCCTGAACCGTACCTGCGATGGAATTTCCGCAAGTGCGGATCCACAGAAGTGGCTATTGGACCGCCGGTGCAAAGATCGAGCTGGGTAGTGTGCTTCTTTTAAAACGAGGGTTTGACTCAATTTCATTTCATTTCGTCCATGGGAGCCGATTGTGGAGCACATTTGGAGTGACATCTTCATCAACTATAATGGGGAAAGTGTTTTCTTCATATTGTGAGTTAAATATATGATTTATATACGGATTTAAACATAGAAATTAGTAGATATTTGGGGTTTTGGTAGAAAACCTAGAAATTGGTATTTTTGAATTTTGACCACGAATTTGGGCATGAAATTGAGAATAAATCATATATTTGAGTTCGTAATATTATGAGTACTGTTTATCTTCGAATATTTTCGAAATTCGGGCACGTGGGCCCGAGGATTGCTTTATCGGCTTGTCGAGCGGAGTTGAAAATTTATCTAAATTGAATTGTTATGAGTATTAGAATATATTTTTATTGGTTTGCACATTATTTGACTAGTTTTGAAGCGACATGCATCGGTTTGAGGTGTTAGAGAGGTTTGGAGCCGGTTATGGAATTGCGAAGCGAGGTAAGTCTCCTGTCTAATTCTGTGAGGGGGAAATTACCCCTAGGTATTGTATATTAATGTGTGCTACTTGTTGTGGGGGCTATGTACGCGCGAGGTGACGAGAGCCCGTACGTAGCTACATTCATGTTATTGTCCAGGTAGGCTTAGGTTCACATCATGCTATAGCTGTACCATTTGAGCAGTCTTTCGCCTATTAAATTCCTCTGTTTTACATTACTACTTGAGACTAGACTTCACGAGTTTATGATTAGTCACCAAATAAATTTACTCCTCTTACGGCATGTTTCTGTGATATATATGTTTCATTGAAAGGTTTTTGTTAAAGAAATTACAACTCATACGTTTATTCGTGAGTAGGGTCAAGGACCCGTCAAAGCTTCTTATTCTAATGGGATCGGGCCGTTCGTCTCGGCAGGATTATGAATTCTAATGGGATCGGGCCGTTCGTCTCGGCAGGATTATGTACTTCTTATTCTAATGGGATCGGACCGTTCGTCTCGGCAGGATTTATGTACCACACTCTCATGGGAGTGGGACGTTTGCCTCGGCAATTTAATAGATGCATCTATGGTTCGTGTCGTTCGACCCTCGGCAGTGCATAATTTATTATTTATGTTGGATCGGGCCGTACGTCTTGACATTTCTATAAAAATATCCTCATGGAATCGTGCGTAATATTTGGCAAGAAGCCAGAGTATCTGTGAGTATTTTCCTGATTCGAATTATAACAACCTATTTGGTGAGGTCCATTATACATATATATATGTGCTCCGATTGTGAAGGAATTACTAATTAAGAGCTTGAGTTTATTGTAAGGACAATAATTGTACCACAGATTTACAGTTGTTTATTTTATTTATTTACTTTGCCTCATATTTGTTCACCTCCTTACTGTACCCGATATTATTAGACCACTAGAGAGTGTCGATTTCGACCCCTCGTCACTACTCCTCCGGGGTTAGGCTAGATACTTACTGGGTACATGTGGATTTATGTACTCATACTACACTTGCTGCACATTTTTGTACAGGTACTTTTATGTCAGGTGGTCCTTTGGGTATGGAGGTGCAGATGATGCGGGGACTTACCGTGAGCTGCATTTCAGGTTACGATCTGCAGCCAACAGAGTCTCCTCCAGGGTTATTTGTATTTTTTTTGTCTAATTTGTATCACAGACAGATGCTGTATTTTATTTTACTTCCTAGTTGATGCTCATGCACTTGTGACACCGGGTTTTGGGGGAACTTATGAGTTGTTCAGTATTGTAATTGGGAAAATATTATCATTTACTCATTTCTGATTATTTAATTGAAGGAAAATATTGATTTCAAAATACTAAAATGAATATTCGAGTTAATCAACTATTGTTGGCTTGCCTGGCAGCGGTGTTAGGTGCCATCACGACCATTAATGGATTTTGGATCGTGACAGGCACGATGGATATTTCCATGCGGTTGATATGATGTTGGTACGACGAGTATTGTCGTGCGCTTTAAAATAAGATTGGTCGGTTGGTTGTTTCCATGTGGAAAGAATGAGAGTTAGATTTTGTTATTATTACTTGAACGTTAAACACTTACATGCACTCTACTGTGGTTTATATTAATGTTTGATATTTTGTATGTTGCTTTCATGCTTGTGTTTTGTATGTAGTTATTTCTATGTTTTCTATTTGGCATATTTATATTATTTCCATGTTCCTACCATGTTTGTTACTGTTACTCTTATGCTTATACTTGATTTATTTCTACTATATGTCCCTCCGAACTCATTTATATTCTTGTTTCTTTTATTATGTGGTTATTCATTTCTCTATCTTGTATTGCTCTTTCTACTTATCATATGTACATATAAAATAATAAGTGAATCTCTTTTAACTTAAAACCTCGTCACTACTTCACCGAGGTTAGTCAAGATACTTACAAAGTATATGGGGTCGGTTGTACTCATACTACACTTCTGCACCTTGCGTGCAGATCTTGGAGCTGCATAGCTGTGGAAGACGAAACCTTGCATTGAAGACGTATCATCATTCCAGATTCAAGCTACTTCTTGTTCATGGTAGTTTAGGATTTCAATTCTATTTACGTAAATGTCAAAGAGATATTGTATTTATTCTTCATATCGGTTTGTAAATCTAAATCAAAGTAACTCATGACTTGTACTACCATTCCTTGGTACGCTGTATAGAATTCAATTATTTTCGTTCTTGTTGTTATTGATTCTTAACTTGAGTTACCTTATTCTAGGTTTATCTTACCTAGCAGTGGGGTTAGATGCCATCACGCCTAGGTAGATTTTGGGCCGTGACAAAATTCCTCCTTTAATTCACATAAATTAGGTATAATAATCCATGAAAAATCAATATCTAACATCGAAAATCAAGTAGAGTTTACTTACCTCTTCAATTATAGTAAAAAATCCTCCAAAAATCGCTCCTAGCCGAGCTCCGATACTCCAAATAATAAAACATAACCAAAACCCTCGAATGATAAAATCTGCCCAGCGATATTCACTTTTGCTGAAAATTACCGTATCTGCAGCTCTGCTTCTGCGGAAAAAATCCCGCATCTATGATCTCACTTAAACACCCGACCAATCGCATCTGCAGACACCAAGCCGCTTCTGCGAAAGCATTTCTGAGATCTCTTTATCACAGACGCGAAAGCACACTTACACAACCCCTTCTGCATCTGCGGATACTGACACCACCAGTCCAACTTCACATCTGCGGCCTCAGAGCCACTTCTTTGGACTCGCACATGCGGCCAGACCCTCGCAGGTGCGAAAACACTAGAACAGGTCTGCCCAAAACATGAAAATGATCTGCAACTTATTCGAAACATACCCAAGCCCCTTGGGACCCCCGTCCAAATATACTAACCAATCCCAAAATTTAATACAAACCTACTCGAGGCCTCAAATCATACAAAATAACATCAAAACCACAAATCGCACCTCGATTCAAGTTTAAGGGACTATTCAACTTCTAACTTTCCAAAACTCATGTCGAACTATATTTAACCAACTCGGAATGATCTCAAATCTTTCATACAAGTCCCAAATGACACAACAAACCTAGTCTAACTCCTAGAATCACAATCTGAACCCGATATCAATAAAGTCAACTCTGGTCAAACCTATGAACCTTCCAAACCTTCAAGTTTCCAACTTTCGCCAATTAGAACCAAATCCATCTGGGAACCTCCAAATCCAAATTCGGATATACGTTTAAGTCTAAAATCACCATACAAATACCATTTCAGGGTCGTCTACACAAATGTTAAACTCCGATCAACCTTGACAACTTAAGCTTTCAACCTTGGGACTAAGTGTCCCAATTCAATCCACAACTTCTCCGAAACCAAACCAACCGCCCCTGCAAGTCACGTAACAATAAATACACATATGTAAAGCATCAAATGGGGCTAAAATACACAAAACAACCGATCGGGTCGTTACACTTAAAAAAAAAATGATAACTTGTAAAACTCAAGTAATTGAATTATAAAATTGAAATCAATTTTAAGTTACATATTGATTGAGATGATTGAATACTTTTATGGGATAAAGTTTCTTTTTTTTACTGAATACTAAATAAGATTAACAAGTTTCCTCTAATTACTTTCTCGTAAATACAGAAAGCAATGTTCTTTTTTTTCCTTTTCTTTCCTCTCCCAAATTGGGGAGTTCCAAGCTCAGGCGAATATAAATTGGTTATACTATCAGTCTACCACGCTAAAAAATGGCAATATGTATAGACAGTACTATTTAGTCAATGTACATTTCACATTTGTAGTTGTTAATGTTTTTTAGCATTAAAAGATATTTATTTATTTATAACATCTAGAACACGGGTGCTAGCGCACTACAGTCATTACAAGTGCCTCGATGGGCAATAGTTATGCCTCTTAGGGCACTGTCATTTCCTAAGGCATCCAACTTATAACACAAACTATTCAAAATATTTCTTACACAAACCGATCTTTGTGATAGGCATCTACCCCAGATTCAGGAGGTGAGACAAAAGTACATAATTTATTATAGTTGGACTGCATAAGAGCTTCCTTAGCCAAAAAATGTGCAACACTATTTGCCTCTCGAAAGTTATGCTTCACCACGATCTCCCCCATTTGCATTGCCTACTTCATTAACCACCTGCATTCATAGATTAAGTCACTGTAAGTTAGATAGTCATCATGAAGGAAGCGTATGATTTCTGTTGCGTCTGTTTTCACTTCGATTGGGGCTATTTTTTGGTTGACTATAATTTGGAGTGCTTGCTGCAGTGCTTGTAATTCTACTTGTGTTGGCGCTACTGTATGTGTTTTCTTGTGGTATGCAATAACCCATTAGCCCTTGCTATCGCGGATAGCTCTGCCTACTCCTCCTTGTAGGCTCTCGCTTTTGAAAGCTACATTGATATTAATTTTATGCCATCCATTAGGAGGTGCCTGCCAATTGACACTAATATTTCTTTTTAAAGTATGTGTTGCAGGATTAATCGCTAAGTGCTTGTATTCTATGGCTTGGTCAATAATTCGTTTTGGTTGTTTTGGTTTCTATTATACCAAATGGTCCACAGAGTGAATGTGAATACTTCTTCCCACGTGACATATTTGTTGGTTATCGTAATGTTGGCATTTTTGAGTTTGTTAACCTAGTGTGATGTTGATGTTTGTGGAGTTATTTTCAACCCATGGAATCCTAAAAGGATTTAGAAATATTGCATTTCCAGAAAATATAGGCTATCGACTCATTTGTGTATTTGCATACTGGGCAATTAGGATCTATATTAACACCATTTTTGTTAAGGTAGGCCCAGATTGGGATTCTGTTATAATAACATTTCCAGATGAAGTACTTGATTTTATTAGGGCATTTTAGATCCTAAATCCGTTTGAAATTATTAGTACTAGGTTCATGCTCGTCAATATCTTGTAACAAGAACTGGTAGTGAATACGCCACTAGAACTTATACTCCAAAGAAGATTATTGCGTGTTATAAGTGTCTTGTTCTGGACAATGGTATTGATGTTGTTTATTATTGTAAAGGTCAAAAGAAATTTTTTCCAGATCCCGTATATCTTTGCCACAAATATCCCTAATTCTTAAGTTGCTCTCATTCTTTGTCAAATGGCCAGTTATGAAACTCCTAAGATTAGTTATGTTAGGGATCCAGTTTGTATCCCAAATGTTTAAATCAGAGTATTTATTAACCGACCACCTAATGCCCTTGTTGCAAATGGACCATCCCTTTAGAAGACTATTCCAAGTATGTGAGCCTATTTTGGTATTTTTTGTCTTCCCGTATTATCACGACCCGGAATTCCCACCGTCGGGACCGTGATGACGCTTAACATTTCACTTGCTAGGCAAGCCGACGTTAGAGAATTATTAAACCAATCCTTATTCAATTCAGTAAATAATAGCAAATAAACTAAAATGAAATACAGCGAGTGTGGAATAATATAAAAACTTCATTAATTACTACCACCCGGATCTGGAGTCACAATTTACGAACTTCTAGGATTTACTACAAGTAAAAGTATGAAAGAAATACAACTGTTTGAACGAAAGAAACAGTAAAAAAAAACTGAAATGATAGACGGGGACTTCAAGGTCTGCGAACGCCAATAAATCTACCTTGAGTCTTCGATGAACCAGTCTGAGCTGCTACGCCTCTCGATCAGCTGGGACCAATACCAAAATAAGCACAGGAAGTATAGAGTGTAGTATCAGTACAACCGATCCCATATACTGGTAAGTGTCGAGCCTAACCTTGACGAAGTAGTGATGAGGCTATGACAAGACACCTACATAACAAACCTGTGCAATTTAACAATATATGTACAAATAATAGCTAAACATGTACTATTGGGAGAGGGAACATGCTGAGGGGAATACGAGATAGAGAACTACAGTAGAATGGTAACTTGAACAACCAATATACTATGAACCAATGAGAACAAGTAAACACAGTAAAGGAAAAATGCACGGCATCACCCTTCGTGCTTTTACTCTCAACCTCACCATAAAATCAATAGAAACGGCACGACATCACCCTTCGTA
>AWOL01S0027523.1:12910-35220 GCA_000715115.1 Nicotiana otophora | reverse complement strand
CATTAACTCTCATAACATGGAACGACATCACTCTTCGTGCATTAACACTCACAATATGGCACGACATCACCCTTCGTGCATTAACACTTACAATATGGCACGGCATCACTCTTCGTGCATTAACACTCAGAATATGGCATGACATCACCCTTCGTGCATTAATACTCTCCGTTACCATAATGCAATGAACAAATAATAACAGGGAGATAGAATAACAAGTACAAGCCTTACTTCAATATTTGGTTCCACAATATCAACCTCAACTTCGGAATCAATACTCAATTATCACCAGAAGATCCGTAAACATGATAAGAACGATCAATTTAACAATACTAGTCTAAACATGGATAATATGAACAAAGGAAGTTATAATTGCAAGAAACCAAGCCCCGCCCGCATGCTTTAACCCGACTACAACGCATAAGTACTTGTCACCTCATATATACGTTCCCCAATATTTAAACATGTAGCAAATAAACAAACAAGTCCTATTCTCTCAAGTCAAGGTTAACCACGACACTTGCCTCGCTCCGAAGACCAAACTCAAAGCTCAACCACGGCTTTTCCTTTCAAACAAATCTCCGAACCAATAGAATCTAGCAATTTACCAACCAAACGGTTCAAATTAAGCCTTAGGAACTACACACGATTGTAAAGAATTCAATTTAGGCCATTATTAAAAAGGTTAACACCCGGGCCCGCTTGGTCCAAACCTGAAATTCGGACCAAAACCCGATTACCCATTCACTCCCGAGCCCGGTTATGTGATTTTGTTTTGGAATCCGACCTCAATTTTGAGGTCCCCAATTTACCAAATCTCTAATGTCTACCCAACACACCCCAATTCTACCATAAAAACTCTAGCTTTTAGGTTGAAAACTTGTGAAATGTAGTGAAAGACTGAAAGAAAATAGGTTAGAATCACTTACCAACAATTTGGGGAAGAAGGAATCTTAGAAAAATCGCCTTTAAGGTTCTAGGTTTTTAAAATTTGAAGAATGGACTAAAAATCCTGTCTAAGTCATATTTTGTTCAGCTGCAGATGTCGCATTTGCGACCGGGCTTCGCAAATGCGAAGCCCGCAAATGTGAGAAATCCATTGCATTTGCGGAGACTCTCACACTTCTGCAATCATCGCATTTGAGATGAAAAGTTCGCAAATGTGAACACTGACTTGACCGCAAAGGAAACACAATGATCGCAAATACGAAGAATCTCCCTCCCCAGCTCCCATCGCAAATGTGAAGCTTTGCTCGCAAATGCGGATACTGGCCTTCAGCAAATGCGACCACATGATCGCAAATGAGAACCTAGGCTAACCCAGGCACTCTTCGCACATGCGAAGGAATGGCTCACAAATGCGAGCCTGACAGAAGTTGGGAATCTTCGCAAATGCGAACTTTGATCTTGCATTTGCGAGATCAGAGGCCAGTTCCCAGAAATTGCAGACACCAGCATATGTTCTAAGTCCAATTCACTCCGTAGTCTATCCGAAACTCACCCAAGCCCTCGGGGCTCTAAACCAATTATGCGCACAAGTCTAAAAATATCATACGAACTTGCTCACGCGATCAAATCACCAAAATAAAACCTAAAACTATGAATCTGACACTGAAATCAAATGAAATTTTCAAGAAACTTTAGAATTGCTATATTAACAACCGGACGTCTGAATCACGTCAAACCAACTCTGTTTCTCACCAAATTTGACAGACAAGTCATAAATATAGTATTGGACCTATACCGGGTTCCAGGACTAAAATACGGACCAGATATCCAAAAAGTCAAACATCGGTCAAATATTTCAAAATCATTAAGCCTTTAACTTTCAAATTTCAACAAAGTCCGATAACTCGGGTTAGGGACTTCCGAATTCGATTCCAGACATACGCCGAAGTCCCAAATCATGATACGGACCTACGGGGCCGTCAAAACACGAATCCCGGTTCGTTTGCTCAAAACATTTACCGAAGTCAACTCAAATGGATTCTTAAGGCAAATATTTTATATTTTCTCAGTTTTTTACATAAAAGCTTTCCGGAAAAACACTCGCACTACGCACGTAAATCGAGAAAGGCTAAAATAAGGCTTTATGGCACAAAATTCGGTTCTAAAATATAAGATGACCTATCGGGTCATCACATTCTCCACCTCTAAAACAACCGTTCGTCCTCGAACGGATATAAAAAAGTACCTGGGCTGGTGAAATAGTGGGGATATCTACTCCACATGTCCGACTCGGACTCCCAAGTAGCTTCCTCGATGGGCTGACCTCTTCACTGCACTCGGACTGAAGGATAACTCTTCGATCTCAACTGACAAACCTGCCGGGCTAGAATAGCCACCGGCTCCTCCTAGTAAGTCAAATCCTTGTCCAATTGGACAGAGCTGAAATCTAACACGTGGGACGGATCGCCGTGATACTTTCGGTGCATGGACACATGGAACACCTGATGAACTACTGATAAGCCCGGTGGAAACGCAAGCCTGTAAGCCACCTCTCCTACTCTCTCAAGAATCTCAAAAGGTCCGATATACCGAGGGCTCAATTTGCCCTTCTTCCCGAACCTCATCACACCCTTCATGGGTGATACCCGGAGCAACACTCTCTCTCCGACCATGAATGCAACATCACGAACTCTACGATCGGCATAACTCTTCTTCCTGGACTGAGGTGTGCAAAGCCGATCGTGAATAATCTTGACCTTATCCAAGGCATCCTGCACAAAATCTGTACCCAACAACCGAGCCTCTCCCGGCTCAAATCATCCAACTGGAGATCGACACTGCCTACCGTATAATGCCTAATAGGGAGCCATATGAATGCTCGACTGGTAGCTGTTGTTGTAGGAAAACTCCGCGAGCGGCAAGAACTGATCCCAAGAACCTCCAAAGTCTATAACACAAACGTGGAGCATATCCTCTAATATCTGAATAGTGCGCTCGGACTGTCCGCCCATCTGAGGATGAAATATTGTGCTCATCTCCACCTGCGTGCCTAACTCACGTTGCACTGCCCTCCAAAAGTGCGAGATGAACTGCGTACCTCGATCAGAAATGATAGACGCAGGCATACCGTGAAGAAAGATAATCTCGCGGATGTAAATCTCTGCCAACCACTCTGAAGAATAGGTAACTGCTACAAGAATGTAGTGCGTTGACTTGGTCAGCCTGTTCACAATGGCCTAAACTGCATCAAACTTCCTCTGAGTCCGTGGGAGTCCAACAACGAAATCCATAGTGATACGCTCCCACTTCCACTCAGGAATCTCTAACTTCTGAACTACATCTCTAGGATGGGCCCTAGCTGGCTAGCCTCTACCTCTAGCGGCTTGACCACCGCCTCTGGCTGCCTGACCCCTACCTCTAGCTGGCTGAGTAGGCGGTGAAGCACCCGGTGCCGGGACCATGGCACGAGAACCCTAATGCTGTGAACTGCTCGATACACGAGGGCAAAATCTAGCAATGTGCCTCGGATCACCACAAGTATAATAGGACCTCGGCTACTGTGACTGCGGACCCTGGAACTGACCCTGTCGACCTGAGTAACCACCTTAAAAACTCTAGAGCGGAGGTGCACTAATAGGAGCTGGTAGTGTACTGTAGGCTAGCTGGTCGGAATAAGGCATATGAGGGCTACGACCACCTGAAGCACTGTGGGATGCTTGGAGTGCTGAATGAAACAGCCTGGGAGGATGGCCTCTACCAAAAGTACCCCTGCCTCCAGACGAAGAACTACTAAACCCACCAGAATCGTCAAAACACGAATCAGGGTCCGTTAGCTCAAAACGTTGACCGAAATTAACTCAAATAGATTTTTAAGGCAAAAATTTCATATTTTTAAAGTTTATTTACGTAAAAGCTTTCCGGAAAAATACTCGGACTGCGCACGCAAATCGAAAAAGTCTAAAATGAAGCATTTAAGGCTTTATGGCGCAGAATTCGGTTCTAAAATATAAGATGACCTATCGGATCATCACACGTATTTACTAATTAAAACCTTTGCCCAAAGAGTTGATGGGTTATTAAGAATTCTCCATGCCAGGCTGGTTAGTAAAGCCAAATTTTTTGACCTGGCTTTTCTAATACCTAAGCAACCATGTTCTTTTGTTTTGGTAATGGTGTCCCATTTAATTAGGTGCAATTTTTTCTTCTCCGTAGTAGTACCCCATAGAAAATCTCTTTGAATTTTATCAATAGCTTTTAGGGTTTTGTTTGGTAGTAGGGATAATTGCATGATGTGGTTTGGTAGGATGTTTAGAGTGGAGGTTACTAAGGTACTCCTACCAGCCATACTTAACCAATTTGCATTCCAATTGTATAATCTTGACCTCATCTTATCGATCAAGAATTGATAATCCTTGTGTTTTGGATTATTGTTTAGGATAAGGAATCCTAGATAAATCCGAAAATTGTTACTAATTTTTATATTAAAGAAGTTTGTCAATAAGTTTTTGGTTGAAGCTCCACAATTTTTGGAGACAATTAATTTAGATTTTTCTCTATTAATATTCAAGCTTGAATAGTTACAGAAATTCTCCATGCTACACCAAATTATTTGGATTGTTTTTTCATTTGCCTTCCCCATTAGAGTTAAATTGTCTACAAAGAATAGGTGATATAGTGGTGGGCTTCTAGGATTTAATTTTATAGGGTCCCAATTCCTAGTATCTACTTGATTTTTAATATGTTTAGAGAGCATATCCATGCATAGGATAAAAAGGTAAGGGGACATAGGGTCGCCCTGTCTTATGCTCCTTGTAGGGGCAAATTCTTTTGTTTTGTTCCCGTTAACTAGTACGGATATATTTCTAGTTGTGATAATAATTAACGAGAAAAGTTTTGGGGGGAATTTAAAAAACATTAAGGTTCTATAAATGTAAGACCATTCCAATTTGTCAAAAGCTTTTTCTATATCTATTTTTAGTATTAAGCTAGGTTTTCCCTTTGATGAATTACTTTACCTCATGACTTCTTGGATGATGATAGCATTATCACCAGCCCGCTTGTTTTTTAAGAAGTTAGATTGTTGTAGGTTGATGAGTTGATTTAGGAACGACTTGATTCGACTGGCTATGATTTTTGTTATCACCTTATAAATAGTATTACATAAGTTGATAGGCCTAAAGTTCTTAAGGTTAGAATTATTAAATTTGGGGATGAGGCACAAGTAAGTGTTGTTGATGTCAGGAGGAATCGTGTTTGTTTGAAATATATTTTGGCATAAATTGATAACCTTACTTCCTACAATGTGCCAGTATTTTTGAAAAAAGAAAGGGTGCAATCCATTTGGGCCTTGTAATGACCAGAACGGTCGTTTTGAGATCTAGATGGTCATTCGGCATTTTAAGGCCTTGAGTAGCTCCACTTCAGGTATTATGACTTGTACCTGTGGTCGAAACTAAATTTCGAGAAGCTGGGAGCTGATTTGGAAATAAAATTCTAAATTCGGAAGCTTTAAGTTGGAAGAGTTGACCAGGGTTTGACTTTTGAGTAAACGACTTTAGAATCAGGATTTGAAAGTTCCAATAGGTTCGTGTGATAATTTCAGATTTGGACGTATGTTCGGGTTGAGTATCGGGTGATCCGGGAGCATTTTGACGCTTAATATGGAAAGTTAACATTTTGAATGTTTTAGAATTTCCTAAGTTTGGTTTAAAGTGGAATTTGGTGTTATCGATGTCTGTTTGGGGTTCCAAGCATTAGAATAGGTTCGCATCGTGATTTATGACTTGCACGTAAAATTTGGCGTCATTCCGGAATGTTTACGTGTGATTCGGACGCGTTCGACGAAGGATAAAGGTTTGAAAGTTAAGAGAGTTTAAGAAATTGAGTTTGATCTTTAATTCTTGGTTTTGATTTTGTAATTTATGTTTCGATAGTTTGGACAAGTTTACATAGGGTATATAAACTTGTTAGAATGATTGAACGGGGTTCCTCGGACCTCGGGTGAGTTTTGGGGTGGTTTCGGACCACTTTTAGGCCTTTGGGAATTGCTGATAACTAGTGTCGAGGGTGTGAAATGTGATGTTGGAGGTTTAGGCTACAATCGCGAAGAGCAAAGTGCTGTTCTAGGCCTTGTGAATCGCGATCGCGAAAGGAAGGTCGCGATCGCGTAGAAGGAATTTCTACTGTTAGTGATCTGAATTTAGAAGCTTATGTATTGCAATCTATATGGAATTTGGAGATAATATAAAAATAAAAGTTGTAGACCTTTGAATCTAGTTTTCAGAAAATTAAAGCGTTTGTCGTTTGGAATTTTTTATCAAAAGTTATGGCTATTATACTGAAGGGTATCTATGAAGAAGAAAACACAAATTGTACATTGCGATAGCGGGATTTTGGCCGCGATCGCGATGAAGGAAACATTGCCGGAACTTTTGTTAACCACGATCGCATTGCTTATGAATGCGATCACAAAGAAAGAGGCCTGGCAGGTATACTAAACATCTAATTTCGGGATCTTAAGTTCATTTCTTCACTTTTAAGTTCTTGGAGCACATGTGGAGCGATTTGGGTTGATTCTTGAAGATCATTCCTACTTGTTTCGAGTTAAATACATGGGTTATATATAGATTTTAACATGGATTTTGATAGAAATTGTGGAACTTTTGGAAGAAAACCTAGAAATGGTATTTTTGGATTTTGACCACGAAATTAGACATGAAATTGGGAATAAATTATATAATTGAGTCTTTGGTGCTATGAGTAATGTTTATCTTCGAACAGTTTCGGAATCCGGGAACGTGGGCCAGTGGGTTGACTTTGTTGACTTTTTGAGCGGAGTTGAGAATTGTTATAAATTGATTAATTAAGGGTTTTTGGGTATATTTTGATTGGTTTGCATGTTGTTTGACTCGTTTCGGATCGATGGGCATCGATTTTGAGGCGTTGGAGCCGATTATTGAATTTCTAAGCGAGCCAAGTCTTCTGTCTAACCTTTGAGGGAAAAACTACCCCTAGGTAATGTAATTGTTATGTGCTACTAGTTGTGAGTGCTACGTACGCACGAGGTCACGAGAGTCTGTACGTAGCTAAAGTATGTTTATGTCCGGGTAGACTTAGGACTTTATCATGTAATATTTAAATTATTTGAACTCATTTTTGCTAGCGTAATTAAGTAAATTTATAATTGAAATTGATTTAGGAATATATATTACTTGTTGGTAAAATAGTTGATAAACGGTAAAGGGTATATCCACTTTATGCTCATGTACTTGTCTTGTAAGCACGTAACTCGTAATTCGATAAGTTCCTTACTTTCTTGTGGAGCGGGCCGAACGCCTCGGCGGTATATTGAGATGTATCTCTGGTTCGTGTCAGTTGACCCTTGGCAGTGTACACACCACTCTGGATCGGGACGTACGACCTCGGCATAATCGTGCGTTATATCGCTAGCAGTCCGAACATTCGCCAGATTTTTCCTTCTACTGATATCTGGCATTTTATATGGTATTCCTAATACTTTTGATACCGGCACTTGATATATCTGAGTTGTTGAGATAGAATACGAGATCTAAAAATTTATATCTTTAAAATAAATTTTGGAAGATTATGTAAATTACAGTCTTACCCCATTATTACTGTTGTGCTTCATATCCGTTTATGATTTATCATACTGCTTTATTGAACCACTAGTAAGTATCAATGTCGATACCTCGTCACTACTTCTCCGGGGTTAGACTAGATACATACTGGATGCACGTTGATTTACGTACTCATGCTACACTTCTGCACTAAATGTGCAGGATCTGACAGGTTCATTTGGTGGTCATCTTGGCGCGTAGGCGCAGTTGCTGAGGAGACTTTTGGTGAGCTGCATTCCAGGTAATGTATCGCAGCCCATAGAGTCTCCATAGTACTATTTATTCTATCCTGTCATATTTATATTTTAGACAGATATTGTATTAATATTGTACTCCTTAGTATATGCTCATGCACTTGTGACACCGGGTTTTGGGGATACTCTAGTGATTGTTATGGTTCGTCTTAATATTGTCATCTTTTATTTTATATCTTACTAATATTTTAAGTGTTCATGATTTTTAAATGCGTTGAATCCTTTACTTAATAAGGCTTATAATTTTAAAAATAATAAAATGAATAATTAAGTTTATAGTTCACCGTTGGCTTGCCTAACAGTGACGTTGGGTGCCATCACGACCTATAGTAGATTTTGGATCGTGACAACTTAGTATTAGAGATCTAGGTTCATTTGGGTCTCACGAGTCATGAGCAAGTCTAGTAGAGTTTTGCGGATCAGTACGGAGATGTATGCACTTATCTTCGAGAGGCTACAGGGCATTTAGGAGTACTTCTCTTCTTGATTCCTCGTCGTGCGATTTGACTACATTGAAGCATATGCCTTAATTTACTTTCTACTCAATCTTATGCGACGTGGAGCGCTGGTTATCAATTGGGCATCAAGGAGTTGTAATGGTACTGCAGATGTGGTGTAGGATGTTTCTCCCTGCATATTCGATTAGGCTATTGTCATCGCCTCGTGGAGGGATGTTCTGTCATTTCGGCACAATATTAGTATTGCCTATGGTTTCGCTGCTACGTACATTGTATTATGATGTTCATGAGTAGTTATAGTGCATTGTTGGTATAAATGGTAGGGTGCTTATTTGTGTGTCGCAAAAATGAATGACTCAAAAAGAGGATTATTCGGTCCATGGTTTGGAGGCTCGACATTTAATTCCAGCGGAGGAGAGGCTATTGGACTATGGATGTTCAGGCCTCGCTTGACGGAGTATCGATACTGGATATTTTCGGATATGGTGGAATTCTCCTTTGTGATGTGGTGTCGTCATCCTTGTTGGAACGCATTAAGGTTCCTCAGTGTTATGGTCTTCTTTGATTTGCCTTCGGGGCAGGGTGTTGTGAAATGGTGCTTGAGAAGCGGTTGTCATAGATGGTGGTGTATGTTGGCTTCAGAGTCTAATCGGCGCTCCTAATATTGATAGATCGGGGGAGATGATATTTATGGAGTCTTAGAGTTGGTGGTAGATTACCCGTTTGGGTGCTACAAAGATGAATTTTGATTTGAGGCAGTATCTTGGCAGCAAGGGTGGAGGAAGGATATGGTGGGAGGTGTATCACGGTGGTTGAATTGCTAATAGGTCAAGTAGGAAAAGCAAAGGTCGAGAAGTTACTTAAAGGAGGTTGTTTAATCGAAGTGGGAGTGGCAGAGTAGCGTATGCATTCTGTGGTATGATAGCCACATGCCTTGAGAAAAGTTTTGAGCGATTTGGTAAATCATGGTGGACAGTGACTAAGTGTATAAATTTTATTTGGGATAGTGGCTATTGTAACGAGGAAGATTGAGTATGACAAAGAGGTTTGCTTGAAAGGAAGAGGGTTGTGAAAGCTTGATTATCATTTATTTTTGGATGCAACATGACTTCGAGTTTGGAACATATGGTTGGACTTTCAGTTGATGCTAATGGGGGATGAACAAACTCTTACAACTGGCGGGCGAGCATGGACTCTAGAGGGTTTTCTGATTTCGTGGTAGTTGTACCCCGGGCAACGTTGTTGGAAGATGTCGGTATGGAATTCCACAAGTAGGCTATCTCCTGTGAGCAGGGTTGCGCGATTTTGATGAAGTTTCTAAGGAGATTTCTACTTACCACCCAACAGTAGGTCGAATGAGTGATTGTGACTGATAATGCGGAATGTTCATGAAATGTTTAACAAGAGATTACGAGGAATTTGGCCGGTTATCGGTGCGAGATCACGGTAATTGAGAAGGAGGAATCATTGTGGGTTCTAAATTTATGTGATTATAGATTAAAGCTAAGTGGGGGATCCCACCATCTATGATTGGATCGCATGGTGGTCTGTTTGTGCGGTTTTTGGTAATCGGTGCATTGGTGGATTATTTATGACTAAGAAGAGGTAACACCAGGGGTAACTCGAGTAAAGAACTTGATGAATGTGTGCTATATTTTGCCATATCAATTCATGTGCAGGTTATGGGAAGACTCATAATTTATGCTTCTTGTGGATATGATGTACAAGGAAAAAAATTCATCCGGTTGCTTCTTTGGGAGTGTTCATGAGCTAACAAAGCATTGGAGTTGGATTATATTCGGGACCAAGTCAGAGTGGGTGACTCTCAACAATGGTTCTAGTAGCTTCAAGAATTAAAGTGCAGTGTCTAAGGATTTTGGGTCCGTTGTATGGTTAAGTATCGAGTTTTTACAGTGGATTATGAAAGGGACTTGGAGTGTTTCTATGTTAGCACCAGGGGTCTGCGGTGCGATGTTAGAGGGATGGAAGAAAATAACTTCGGATTTGTAGAGGATCTTTCAGAATGGGTGTACAGTTGGAGATGCTATTGTGCGCATAAGGAGGGTATGGGATTGTTCATGGGTATCGAGACGATGTGGTCTCGTGAATTGGGTCACTCGGGATGAATATTGTTGGGTTTCGTTATGTTTTGAATGGAACTATTATTATTTCTAAGGCAAGTCAAAAGTAAATTGGAAGAAGTGGGGTCAGTTAGTAATGGTTTGAATTAACATANTACCAGTTGGAGATGCTATTGTGCGCATAAGGAGGGTATGGGATTGTTTATAGGTATCGAGACGATGTGGTCTCGTGAATTGGGTCACTCGGGATGAATATTGTTGGGTTTCGTTATGTTCTGAATGGAACTATTATTATTTCTAAGGCAAGTCAAAAGTAAATTGGAAGAAGTGGGGTCGATTAGTAATGGTTTGAATTAACATGATTGTGTCAATGATCAGTTCCTTCGTCCTGTTAAGTTATATAGGTGGTTTGTGGTTGTACGTATGGGCTTGACAGCCACCATAATTTTATTGATTTGGGAGGTATTCTATTCCTATGGCCTTGTTGTGTAAATGGATCCCGGAAGAGTTATGGCATTTTAGACCACGACTTGAGGTTCGTATTTTCTGTGGTCGTGAGAATTCAGTTGCATAGTGAAAGGTTTCTAGCCAATGAAGTATTTATTCTACTAGTAGTTCAAGGGTTATGATGAATTCTTGTACTCCCGCGTAGCGACATGATAGGTGCAAAGAACGGCATGGGAATTAGAAGTTGAGGATCAAGGTTGCGGACCGGTCATGATAAGAATGTCATGGGCAAAAGGCTTATGTGGTGCATGGTGTGATTTCAGCATAGGTGCATGATCATGCTTTGGTACAGTGTGTAATGATTGATGAGGTGTTCGTATGTTAAAATCGGGTCTCGTGGAGAATTCCGGATGTTGGAATTTGGTTCTAAGACTTGTTAGCTAAGGTTGTAGGGAGGATCTTCAGTCTTGCTCAAGCTAATGCGCTCACATGGGTTGTGGTGGCACAGGTAGGTCCATGAGGTGTTGAACAGTGATTTTAGACAACTCCGAAACGGTTCTTGGCACGTTCGAGAACGAACGTATGTTTAAGTGGGGGAGAATGTAACGACCCGACCAGTCGTTTTGAGCTCTAGCATATATTTTGGTGGTTTGAGGCCTTGAGTAGCTTCACTTAAGGTATTATGACTTGTACATGTTGTTGGAATTAAATTTCGGGAAGTTAGGAGATGATTTGGAAAGAAAATTCTAAATTCGGAAGCTTTAAGTTGGAAAAGTTGACCAGGGTTTTACTTTTGAGTAAACGACCTCGGAATCAGGATTTGAAGGTTCCAATACGTTCGTATGATGATTTCAGACTTGGGCGTATGTTCGGGTTGAGTATCGGGTGATCCTGGAGCATTTCAGTGCTTAATATGGAAAGTTGGTATTTTGAAGGTTTTAGAATTTTCTAAGTTTAGTTTAAAGTGGAATTTGGTGTTATCGACGTTCATTTGGGATTCCAAGCATTAGAATAGGTTCGCATCGTGATTTATGACTTGCACGTAAAATTTGGTGTCATTCGGGAATGTTTACGTGTGATTCGGATTGGTTTGGCAAAAGATGAAGGTTTTAAAGTTAAGAGAGTTTAAGAAATTGAGTTTGATCTTTAATTCTTGGTTTCGATGTTGTAATTTGTGTTCCGAGCCTTCGGATAAGTTTACAAAGGGTATATAAACTTGTTAGAATGATTGAACAGGGTTCCTCGAGCCTCGGGTGAGTTTTGGGGTGGTTCCGGACCACCTTTAGGCCTTTGGGAACTGTTGATAACTGGTGTCGAGGGTGTGAAATGCGATGGCGGAGGTTTGGGCCGCGATCGCGAAGAGCAAAGTGTTGTTCCAGGGCTTGTGAATCGCGATCGCGGAAGGAAGGTCGCGATCGCGTAGAAGTAATTTCTGTTGTCAGTGGTGTGACTTCGGAAGATTATATCTTGCTATCTATAAGGAATTTGGAGATGATCTAAAAGTAAATGTTGTATACCTTTGAATCTAGTTTTCATAAAATCAAACCGTTTATAATTTGGAATTTGGTACAAAATGTTATGGCTATTATACTGAAGGGTGTCTGTGAAGAATAAAACACAAATTGTACATTGCGATAACGGGATTTTGGCCGCGATCGCGATGAAGGAAACGTTGCTGGAACTTTTGTTAAACGTGATCGCGTTGCTTATGACTACAATCACGAACAAGGAGGCATGGCAGGTGTATTAAATATCTAATTTCGAGATTTTGAGCTCATTTCTTCACTTTTAACTTCTTGGAGCACATGTGGGACGATTTGAGGTTATTCTTGAAGATCATTTTCACCATATATAATAAGGTAAGTTATTCCTACTTGTTTTGAGTTAAATACATGGGTTATATATGGAGTTTAACATAGAATTTGATAGAAATTGTGGAATTTTTGGAAGAAAACCTAGAAATGGTATTTTTTGATTTTGACCACGAAATTAGACATGAAATTGGGAATAAATTATATAATTGAGTTCGTGGTGCTATGGGTAATGTTTATCTTCGAAAGGTTTTGGAATCCGGGCACGTGAGCCCGTGTGTTGACTTTGTTGACTTTTCGAGCGGAGTTGAGAATTGTTATAAATTGATTAATTAAGAGTTTTGGGGTATATTTTGATTGGTTTGCACGTTGTTTGACTAGTTTCGGATCGATGGGCATCGGTTTGAGTTTTTAAAGAGGCGTTCGAGCCGATTATCGGATTTCGTAGCGAGGCAAGTCTCCTGTCTAACTTTGTGAGGGGGAAACTACCACCTAGCTGATGTAATTATTATGTGTTACTAGTTTTGGGTGCTACGTACGCACGAGGTGACGAGAGTCCGCACGTAGCTAAAGCATGTTTATGTCCGGGTAGACTTAGGACTTTATCATGTAATATTTGAATTATTTTAACTCATTTTTGCTAGCTTAGTTAAGTGAATTTATGATTGAAATTGATTTAGGAATATATATTAGTTGTTGGCAAAATATTTGATAAACTGTAAAGGGTATATCCACTTTATGCTCATGTACTTATATTGTAAGCACGTGACTCGTAATTCGATAAGTTCCTTCCTTTATTGTGGATTGGGCCGAACGCCTCGGCAGTATATTGAGATGAATCTGTCGGTCGTCCCTTGGCAGTGTACACACCACTCTAGATCGAACCGTACGACCTCGGCATAATCGTGCGTTAGATCGCTAGCAGTTCGAATATTTGCGAGACTTTTCCTTCTACTGATGCCTGGCATTTTATTTGGTATTCCTTATCCGTTTGATACTGGCACTTGATATATCTGAGCTATTAAGATAGAATACGAGATTGAGAAATTTATATCTTTAAAAGAAATTTTGGAAGATTATATAAATTACAGTCTTACCCCATTATTACTGTTGTGCTTCATATCCATTTATGATTTATCATACTGCTTTATTGGACCTCTAGTAAGTGTCGATGTCGACCCCTCGTTACTACTTCTCTGGGGTTAGGCTAGATACTTACTGGGTACACGTTGATTTACGTACTCATGCTACACTTCTGCACTAAAGATGTAGGATCTGACAGGTTCATTTGGTGGTCATCTTGACGCATAGGCGTAGTTGCTGAGGAGACTTTTGGTGAGCTGCATTCCAAGCAACGTATCGTAGCTCACAGAGTCTCCATCGTACTATTTACTCTATCCTATCTTATTTATATTTCAGACATATGTTGTATTATTATTGTAGTCCTTAGTATATGATCATGCACTTGTGACACCGGGTTTTGGGGATACTCTAGTGGTTGTTATGGTTCGACTTAATATTGTCATATTTTATTTTATATCTTACTAATATTTTAAGTATTCATGATTTTAAACGCATTGAATCATTTACTTAATAAGTCTTATGATTTTAAAAATAATAAAATGAATAATTTCGCTCATAGTTCACCGTTGGCTTGCCTAACAGCGACGTTGGCTGCCATCACGATCTATAATGGGTTTTGGGTCGTGACAGGCCTGGTGCCTTATATGGTTTAAAAGAGAACACTGCATTCCTGATCTCATGATTCCTTAGAGGATTATCAAGGCTTGAGAGATCTATTGTATGAAAACTCTCATTATCCCTTTTGATAATCGACCTGTTAGTTATAACATGGGAGGTAGTAAAAATATTTGTGAAGTAATTTGTTGTGTGGTTCATTAAAGAAATTTGATCATCAATCCAATTCCTAGTGTCATCTTTGAAGAAAACTATATTGTTCTTCCTTTGGTTGCCTTAATGTAAAAGTTTTTTGTGTTTGCGTCAACATCGTTAAGCTAAGTTACCCTAGATCTTAATTTATAATAATCTTCTTCCAGTTTTAGAATGTTGTTATAATCTTCAATAAGCGTCTGTTCAAGATTACTAAGGAAGTTTCTTGTAGCATAATTTGGGGAGTTTTGGATTCCATTGAGTCTAGCTAAAATTTTCCTCTTATTATTAAAAATATTGCCAAAAGTCTTCTTCTTCCATTCTAAAACTTCATTTTCGAAGAAGTTTGTGCCACTTAATAGGTCCCTATTTCCCCAACTATTTGTGACAATGTTAGCAAAATCAGGGCGAGAGCACCAAAATGTTTCTTGTCACGACCCAAAATCCAATTAGTCGTGATGGCACCTAACCTAACCCGATAGGTAAATCAATTAACAACTATCAAATTCCAATGAAATTTATAAAACAAATAAATAAATAAAATTATCTAAATCTTATACATTTTCCAAGGACTGGTAGTACAAATCATGAGCTTCTAATATTAGAATATACAAAGTTGGTATGAAATAAATACATCTGTTCGAAATGTACATAAACAGAGTTTTATGAATCTAAAGCTACCATGAACAAGAGGTAGCTTCAACCGGAACACAGATACCTTTTCAAATCCAGCTCCCGTCGAACAAAGCAACGTCAACATCCAACATTTGCACGCAAGGTGCAGAAGTGTAGTATGAGTACAACCGACCCCATGTACTCAATAAGTAACAAACCTAACCTTAGGTTGAAAGTAGTGACGAGCTGGAACAAAGATCGGGTCCAACGCCAATAGCCAACAACACTTGATAACAACGTAAAGCAAGTAATAAAAGAAATAACTCAGAGATAAAATGTTCAGCTTAATCATGGTTCCCGAAAATAGTTCCGCCTTTCAAGTATATCAGTGAAAACCCAAGTCATTTACCGAAGTTGCCAAAAATATAGGTAAGTTTGAAAACAGTAATTTTCCCAAAAATCCTCTCAACAATAAATTTTTTATTTTCTTTCCAGATAGCCAATGTAAAATGCATCCCTATGACCATATGCCAACATGTGTGAGAAGTCATGAATGACGCGATACCATACAACATGAGTAAAATATATCTCTATGCCTGTATATCATGTGTGCATGTCAATGCAATGTATCTCAGAGATGAACTCATGCACTCACACTCTCAGAATACTCAATCTCACTGGCTCACACTTTTCACTCATCATGCTCAATCACTCAGTACTGTATATGGCCAATCTGGCCCAGGGAAGATCCATCCCGGAATGTATACATCAACTGATCATCAGTCACTTAGTACTGAGTAGGGCCAATCCAGCCCGTGGGGAAGATCCATCCCCAGATATAAAGGCTTCGGACAAGATCCATGTCTAGGGAAGATCCATCCCTCAGTATAAATGCTTCGGACAAGATTCATGTCCAGGGAAGATCCATCCCTCAATATAAATGCTTCGGACAAGATCCATGTCGTAAAAATTGCATGGGGCGCCCTATTTGGTCTCCCCTTTTTAACTTATACCGTTTTATTTTTTCGTTTGCATCCGTATCCATTCTTTTGTTAAAAGCATTTTAAAAAGATAATTTTGCCTTTTTTTAATAAAAGACTATTGACAAACTACAGGACAAAAACTTAAGCATGTTTAGTCCGAAGTTTTAGCAAATGAACTAAATAGCTTCAGCATGCATTAGCAAAAACTCTTTAGAAAATTACATACTGCAAGATAAAAACTTAAGCATGTTTAGGCTGAAGTTTTAGCAAATAAACTAAAAAACTTTAGCTTGTTTAGACTGAAGTTTCGGACAAAACTCAGGACAAAACTGTAGACCACATTACAAAACTCCAGCATGTTTTGGTATGAAGTTTTAGCAAATGAACTAAATAGCTTCAGCATGCATTAGCAAAAACTCTTTAGAAAATTACATACTGCAAGATAAAAACTTAAGCATGTTTAGTCTGAAGTTTTAGCAAATGAACTAAAAAACTTCAGCATGTTTTGTCTGAAGTTTTAGCAAATGAACTAAATAACTTCAGCATGTTTTGTTTGGAGTTTTAGCAAATGAAATAAAATTACATACTACAAGACAAAAACTTAAGCATGTTTAGTCTGAAGTTTTAGCAAATGAACTAAAAAACTTCAGCATGTTTTGTCTGAAGTTTTAGCAAATGAACTAAATAACTTCAGCATGTTTTGTTTGGAGTTTTAGCAAATGAAATAAAATTACATACTACAAGACAAAAACTTAAGCATGTTTAGTCTGAAGTTTTAGCAAATGAACTAAAAAACTTCAGCATGTTTTGTCTGAAGTTTTAGCAAATGAACTAAATAACTTCAGCATGTTTTGTTTGGAGTTTTAGCAAATGAAATAAAATTACATACTACAAGACAAAAACTTAAGCATGTTTAGTCTGAAGTTTTAGCAAATGAACTAAAAAACTTCAGCATGTTTTGTCTGAAGTTTTAGCAAATGAACTAAATAACTTCAGCATGTTTTGTTTGGAGTTTTAGCAAATGAAATAAAATTACATACTACAAGACAAAAACTTAAGCATGTTTAGTCTGAAGTTTTAGCAAATGAACTAAAAAACTTCAGCATGTTTTGTCTGAAGTTTTAGCAAATGAACTAAATAACTTCAGCATGTTTTGTTTGGAGTTTTAGCAAATGAACTAAAATTACATACTACAAGACAAAAACTTAAGCATGTTTAGTCTGAAGTTTTAGCAAATGAACTAAATAACTTCAGCATGTTTTGTTTGGAGTTTTAGCAAATGAACTAAAATTACATACTACAAGACAAAAACTTAAGCATGTTTAGTCTGAAGTTTTAGCAAATGAACCAAATAACTTAAGCATGTTTAGTCTGAAATTTTAGAAAATGAACTAAATAACTTGAGCATGTTTAGTATGAAGTTTTAGCAAATGAACTAAATAACTTCAGCATATTTAGACTGAAGCTTCAGATAAAATTCATGACAAATTGTAGACTGCAGGATAAATAACTCTAGCACGCACTAGCATAAAGTTTTAGCTTCAACATGAAACAACTTCATGCTACATTAGCATGAAGTTTTAGCTTCAAGGTGAAACAACTTCATGCAAGTGTGATTCTGAAGATGAATCTCGACACGTTTTTGATTTTTTTATAAAGTTGCTTAGAGGAGAGGATGCGATCGTTTTATATCTTTTGTCAGGGGTATAATTATCATATTATTATAGATTTTTTGTGAGATGGCTACCAAATCAATAATTTTAAAAAATAGGGTACAGGTTAAAATGTGGTACAAATATAGGGTACGGCTGCAAATCCCCCATCCATGTCCAGGGAAGATCCATCCCTCAATATAAATGCTTCGGGCAAGATCCATGTCCAAGAAAGATCAATCCCTCAATATAAATCAACTGCGCTCACTGGGGATGTGTACAGACTCAGGAGGGGCTCCTTCAGCCCGAGCGCTATCATAAATCAGTATAACCGCTGCGATGTACAGCCCGATCCCATAATTTCACTAATAATCAGGCCCTTGGCCTCACTCAGTCATCAATCTCTCCAGTCTCTCTCTCACGGGCTCACAATGTCATGAAACTAGCCCGAAAATGATGATATAATGTATCAATAGATAGCAACAGAGACTGAAATATGATATGCATATGAATGCGTATGACTGAGTATGTAATGCAATGAAAAAAGATAGCTCAGCAGCAGAAATGACCTCAGTGGGTCCCAACAGGATAAGCATGTAACCTAGACATGGTTTCTAATATGGATCACAGCTCAATAGCTCAAGAACGTAGTAACTTCATGGTTATAGGTAAGATCAGGTAACTACACAGTACCACAGAATAACAGAGTTACAATTCACACGGTGCAGGCTCACACGCCCGTCACCTAGCATGTACGTCAACTCAACATCGACCACATAACACGTAATTCGGGGTTTCATACCCTCAGCACCAAGTTTAGAAGAGTTACTTACCTCAAACAAGCTAATTCCAACACCGAGCAAGCTAAGCGACGCTCCAAAATGCCATCCCGCGCATTTCAACCTCTTAACGGCTCGAAACTAACTAAAAACAACTCAGATACACCAAACAATGCTAAAGGAACCAATTTCAATCGACAAAGGTCAAATTTTGAATCCAAAGCCCAAAATCGGCCAAAACGTCTAATCCGGGCCTACGCCTCAGAACCCGACCAAACACATAAAATCCAATAACCCACTCAGTTACGAGTCCAACTATAATAGTTTGACTAAAATCCGACTCCAAATCGGTGTTCAAAACTCGAAAATTCATATTATGAAACTTTAGGCTAACCCCCCCTCCCCCCCATTTCTCTTTTGGAACCCTCAATCAAATGTCGAAAATGAAGATAGATTCATGATATAAAATAAAAAATGAGTAGAGAACACTTACCCCAGTCCACATGATGAAAATTGCTTCAAGAATTGCCTCAATCCGAGCTCCATAGCTCCCAAAATTAAGAAAGAACCAAAACCCTCGATAATATAGCTTTTGCCCAGTGATTCTGCATTTGCGGACAATTCGTCGCATCTACGACCACCGCTTTTGCGGTAAAACTTCGCTTCTTCCAAAACAGCCTGACCCAGCAATCCCTCACACCTGCGGTCTTTAAGTCGCTTCTGTGATCGTGCTTCTGCGCACTTGAACTGCATATGCAGTTGCGCAGGTGCGTCCAAGCACCTGCACCTACGATTCTTACGCCCAGCTCCCCTTCATGCTTCTGCGATGAGACTGCCGCTTTTGCGGCTCTGCACCTGCGCCTAACACTCTGCAGGTGAAGTCACACCAGAACCAGAAATATTCAGCAATGCAATATGAAATGAAAATGATCTGAACCTCATCCGAAACGCGCCCGAGCCATTCGGGACCCCGTCCAAATATATCGATAAGTCCCATAACATAACACGGACCCACTAGAGGCCTCAAAACACACATAACAACGTTGAAACGACGAATCCTCAATTCAAAATTAATAAACTTTGAAACTTCAAACTTCATAACCGATGCCGAAACCTATCAAATCACGTCCTATTAACCTCAAATTTTACACACAAGTCCCAAATAAGATAAAGAAGCTATTCCAATTCCCGGAACCAAAATCCGGATCCGATATCAAAAAGTCCACTCCCGGTCAAACTTTTCAAAAATCTAATTTTTGTCATTTCAAGCCAAATTCAACTACAGACCTCCGAAACACAATCCAGATGCGCTCCTATGTCCAAAATAATCCAACAAAGCTAACAGAACCATCAAAACCCCAATCTGAGGTCAACTACTAAAAAGTCAAACTTGACAATCTCTTCCAATTCAAAGCTTTCTAGTTGAGAATCTTTATTTCAAACCAATTCCGAATAACCTGAAAACTAAAACCGATGATTCACATACATCATACAGAGCTACTCATGCCCGTAAACTATCGAGCAAAATATAAATGCTCAAAATGACCGGTCGGATCGTTACATTTCTATTCTAAAGGGTCTGTCTTGATTGATGTATATTTTTGTTGTTAAGGTTGATTAGAATAGGGTTATGATCTGAATGCATTTTTGGAAGGTGAGTTATGGTTACACTTGGAAAAGCTTTTAGCCACTCCTCATTTGAGTATACCCTATCTAATCTTTTCATGATTAGTCCATTTCTCTTCCTACGGTGATTAGACCAAGTGTATTTGCATCCCTTGAAGCCTAAATTTACTAGGTTACAATAGTTCAAGCAGTTAATTAGTGAATTGGTCCGTCTTTGATTAATTTGTCTACCACCAAATTTATCTCTAGAGTCAATAATTTCATTAAAATCACCCCTACAATCCAAGGACCTTTATATTAGTTAGTAATATTTTTCAAGTTGTCCCATAAAATATTTCTATCTAATATGTCATTAATAGCATATATAGCACTAAAACTCCAAGTAAAATTGGGCTTTACCTTGATCATGGCATGAATTTTCTGCCCCCTTTAGTGAAATTATTGACAGTTACCATGTCATGGTTCCACAATATAACCAATCCACCAGGCTTGGCCAATAGCTGGGACTTCAATCATCTCAGTGAAGTCAAAAACCTCTAGAATAGGTGTGTGGTTTGCCATTTTAGTCTCCAAAAGAGCAACTAGACACGGCCTATGGGTATCTATGAGCTCTCTAAAATTCCTCCTAAAGTTATCATTATTAGCACCTCTTACATTCCAGATTATAAAATTATTTGGTTGGTTCATCATTGGATGATTGTTTTGGTTGTTGTTCAGTGGCATTCCCATGTTTTTCCTTAGAGATGGCACCAATATCACTACATTCTTCCCCACTCTAGGGTCCTGTGGAGGTCTTATATCCAGAGAGCACATGAAGAGTGTCACTGGACAGATGAAGATAGATTTCATGTCTAGCCTCTCCTTGAATATTAATATTTTTACCTCGCTTAGGCTTGAAAAGGCAACTGATGGCTCCCCCGGGTGTGGCATGATGTCCTCCTCCTCCTCCTCCTCCTCTTCCTGGATTCCTTCCTAGTTTTGCGTGTTTGGTGAGGGAGCCTGTTCTTCCATTGGAGCTGGCTGTGGTACCATCGGTTGGTTCTCCCTGTGTTGTGCAGTCCATTGCATGAATATCATCAATATTAATTCTTCTGGTGCAAAGAATGGGAGGTTTAGTGGAGCATTTTATGGAATTCATTAGTTGGAGCTGCTTGGTATATTCCACATGTGTTGCATGGTGGGGACTATATTTTTGTTCATTGAAGGTGTAAGAGGTTGGAGGGTGTTGTTCATCCACATTTAATTTATATAGTTGTTCATTGCAAGATTCATTCCTTCTGAGATTAGTTGTGCACAATAATGTATGTTGTGGATTATCAGAATGGATTCTTGGCCATTGATCTCTAGATTGAATGAGATTGCATAACCCATCAGACCCAGCTCCACCTACGATTGAGGTTGGTAGTTTTGTGGATTTGGTGGTTGGGCATAAATCACTGGGTTTTATGGGAAGTGAGAGGGAAGAGGTGGAAGGTTGTTCATGTTTTGCTGACGAGGAAAGCGGTAGAGTTGGATGAGCCTGTATCTCTGCTTTAATGTTAGCGGTGCTCTTGGTATTTTAGTGGTCTTCTTTCTTTATACTAGAGTTGTTCTATAGGGCTAGGAGAAGTGGTAATGATGGGCTCTATTTGCATGGAATTTGAGAGAGTTGGCATAAGATTTTTATCCAAATCGTGCATGGATATCATCTCCGCCACTTGTCTTTTAATGTCTTCCATGTGTTCAATAGTTACTTGGCTGAGAGGGGAGTGTTTTGCATGTTGATTGTTATTGGTTAAGCCTATGGTAATAGTGTTATCATTGTTGATAGGGTAATTGATATATTCTTGGTGTATCCGGTTGGTAGTTAAATAATTGTTAATGTTCTTTTTGTTGTTAAGTGGGGGATTAGTATTACCAGAGTAGCATGCATTTGTTGCCACGTTATTGCCACTTGTAATGTTATAGCTTATTGGTTCATGCATGTGTTTAGTGATTTTGTTGTTTTTATTATCTTTTTTTTCAAAACAATGTGCTCTTCTTGTAGCATTGCAAAGCTGTTCATTTGATTGTTTTGTGGTTTATCAAAATATGTTTGGTAATTTTTTAGTCTGTTAACGAGCATTAGGGTGGGGGGGGGGGAGTTTTT
>AWOL01S0027523.1:0-11085 GCA_000715115.1 Nicotiana otophora | reverse complement strand
GGGGGGAGTTTTTTAGAATCATTGTTGGTATCTCCAAGATGTTGTTTATTAACATATTTCAAGTGTTGAGTGTTAAGGTACTTACCAGTAGAAGCATCATAAATGTGTACATTAATACCTGGCACCATTGATGTACTTGCAATATTATTGGAGTTCTTGGACATTCTAAACTTGCTTTCTTTGGGAAAGAAATTGTCTGCCACTCTTGAGATCCTTTTTGCACAGGTTGACATAGCTGTAAAAGCTTTTGCTCTCCCCTTTATTGAATTGGTTGACTAGAGTAGGGATAATTATGGCACGTATGCCCTAACCTTCCGCAAGCTTTGCAAAGAATAATTTCCCCTTCGTATAGAATAGCTTGCTTGTGAGGTCCAACGAGTACATGAGTTTGTACTGGCTGCTCCAATGGCAGGTCTACGTACAGTCTTGAGTATCATTCCCTTAATGTGGCTGACGTGCACGCGTCTACTTTAAGTAGTTTCCCAATACTGTTCCCAATTTTTGCAAGGATAATTCCATCATAGAATTCTGTGAGGAGTTGGGGTAGCTTTACCTATACTACATTGTAACTTTGTTGAGATTTCTTAGCCACAAAAGTTGGGACCCATTTTTGTACCGATAAGAAGAAGTCGTTAATAAACCAAGGTCCATTTTGTAGCACCTTAATCATGTATTCTTATTTTGCAAACTTGAAAGTATAGTAATCTTCTCCAAGATCTATTAATGAAAATTTCTCATTAGGCTTCCACAGGTCTTGTTTTTTTGTTTAGGATAGTGGTGCATTAGGCGCTTCCCCATAAGCTTTATAATGACTGAATATTTTCATGGGTTGTAGATGCGTTACCTGTCGATATCCGTTAATATTATTTGTCTCAAATTGTTTGTCAATTCCCCTGCTAACATTGCACCTGGCTCCGATGACTGAATCTCCATTGGAATTGTTGAAGTCTCTTCTGATGAGTGTGTATTTATAGTAAAGACTTCATCTTTCAGTATCTTTGTAGATGATACGGGTGAAGCTAGGTTTGTTTTTATGTCAGGAGGCTTTGGTAGGATTTGGGTTTGGTTTCCTGATTGGTTGTCTAGTGAGAAGTCGCTCATTCTCTCTCCGAGAAAGCAGTTCCAATAAGACTATCTCTGTTTGTACTTGTTAATTTGTCATCTATATCCTAACAACACACACACACACATAGATAGAGAAATAAAAAAAAGACCATTTATTGCTCTGGAAAAGAAGTTACAGCAGTGTCACGAGCAAACAAAAGAGGTAACACATATAGATTTACCATCCCAAAAAGTAGACACTGGAAAAAGAGATTAATAAAACAAACAAAATCCTCAAACGAAAGATCTAAAGGACCATTGATTAAAGTTTATTATTTTTGTAGTCCATCGTAATAACAAGCCAACAACAAACACGAATTAACTAGTTTTTCTTGAGTGTCATGGGAAAACTCTTCCTTGTCCAATGTCATTTTCAGATAGAAAACTGAGAAAATCAGAGAAGCTGCTTTCTTTATAACCTTTTGGATGCTCTTCATCTATTAGCTCTTTAGCTGTGTCAATTTTCTCATCCATTCCCAAGCTATGCAAGCTAGCAATAGAAGTCTTCTCAGAGTTAAGTGTAACCCTATGTACCACACTTTTATACAAACCATTGCTTAGTACTTCTAAATAGTTATCCACATGGACTTGAAGAGTACCATATATTTGTGGAACTACTCTCCATTCTTCATCTTCAGAATCCAATATTTCAAGGCCTAATGAGCTCTGAAGGACAACTGTTAGGATACTGTAGTCTGAATGTGGTGGCAAACCTAATGCAAGGCCTGGTTGGGGACATGTAGGATAAGAATTCACTACCATCACATTCACCCCTTCCTTAAATTTGCTACTTAGATATGTTGGACCAAGTCCTGGTCCTTCAGCGATGAGATCAATGATGTTCAGGGATAATTTTTGTTCTTTCTCTGCATATTTGCCCATCTTCTCCCTGAAATTCAATATTCAAAGTAAACGTTCATATAGAGTTGTTATCCATGACAACACATATACATTATATCAATGCAATTTTACTGCTCATGACATGTTATTCATTTATTTTTCAGGTAGATATATCAGACTTGATCTATATGGTCAATTGCCTATTGTTATAGGTCAAATTAAATTGATACTGTAAATTTATTTCTATAATACAAACGCATTCGAAAGAAAATATTTGTTAGAAAAATATTTTCTGTTATACTAAACACATGCACCCAGGAAATACACTCACTATAAGGTTAAAATTAGGGCTGCCCCTACTTTGGTAAATACCAAATTACGTATCGAAATCAAAAAGTTTAAAATTTCAGTATCAATAATTTGATATTTGGTACGGTATTCGGTATGTTTGTCAAAAGAAGTTTAGTATTCAGTATTTATAAAAATAATACCAAATACTGTAATATCTAATTACAGTATTTGGTATTTGATCATATTTGATGTTGTTATTTTGTGGCTTGAATTATTTTCTTGTATTTTTAGAAAACCCATAATCCCTATAGGTTTAGAAAAAACCATTATCCTAATAGATTTGGGAAAAGAAAAGCTATTATCCTTGTCAAATTGGAAAACCTTTCTCTTATAGGTTTGGGACTATTTGGGATCTATATATAGGGGTTGTAGTTGGAGATTCTATAGATTATGTTGTGCTTTTCTTCTCATTCATAGTGGAAAACTCTCTTTGCTTCTGCCCCGAGTATTAGGCTTAGCCGAACCTCGTTAAATCCTTGTGTTGATTTTTCTTCTCTATTTACTTTGTGTGTGATTGTGTGCTAGTTAACCCACGATCTTCCGCAATAATTGGTATCAGAGTAAGGTTCGGGTTTCTACATATAATCTAGGGTTAATATGTGTTCATCATCTTTAATAAAGTACAAAGTAGAGAAATTTGATGGGGGTTCTAGTTTCAGTCTATGAAAGATTATGATGAAATCGTCCCTGGTGTTACAAGGGTTATGGAAGGCAATTGATGAGGATTTTTCTGAAGAGATGAAAGAGACAGAGAAGGCAGACCTGCAGGAGAGGGCTTTGAGTGCGATCTTCATGAGTGCTACAAATAGCGTTCTTCAGAAAATTGCTGAAGAAATTTCTGCAGCAATGACATGGAAGAAGCTGGAAGATCTGTATTATAAGAAATCACTGACAAACCACCTCTACCTGAAAAAGAGGTTATACAATCTCCATATGAATGAAGGCATACCTGTTAAAGCTCACCTTGATGAGTTTAATTTAATTATAATGGACCTGAAGAATGTGGATATCAAAATTAAGAGTGAGGATCAGGCCTTGATTGTGTTATGTTCTTTACCACCGTCATATGGTACTTTTGCCAATACGCTGCTATACAAGAAAGACAATATTTCACTGGAAGATGTTAGTACTGCACTAAAATCTAAAGAGTTGAAAAAGAGCTTTCCAGACAGCAGAACTGAGGGTGAGGGTCTAGTGAGTAGAGGAAGAACACAACAAAAGTACTTTAAAAGGAAAAGGTCAACTTCCAGATCAAAGTCTAGAGCAAGGAAACAGAACTGTTATGAGTACAGGGAGCAAGGTCACTACAAGAGAGATTGTCTCGTGCTGAAAGAGAAAAAAGGGAAGCAAAAAATAGATAATTCAGCAAATGTTGTTGACACTGGCAATAATTCTAAAGATAGTGATTATGTAGGGGAAGTCTGTGACGTGAGTTCTAGTCATGGGCAGAATTCCTGGGTTCTTGATTCTGGTGCTACTTTCCACATGTGTCCACACAAGAATTGGTTTACAACTTACAAGCAGATTAGTGGGACTATCTACATGGGAGATAATAATTCATTACCAGTAGAGGGGATTGGTAATATCAGATTGAGAATGTTCAATGGAATTATCATAAACATCGAGTGTTGGCATGTTCCTCGGATAAAGAGAAATTTGATTTCTCTTTCGACTTTGGATGATCAAGGGTATAAGTTTCATTCCGAGAATGCAATACTTAAAGTGTGTAAAGGCTCCATGGTACTCATAAAAGGTAAACTGCATTCTAAATTGTATCATCTTCAGGCTAATGTAGTTGAAGGGGAAGTTGTTGTAGCTTCTTGGAAAAATGATCCGAATCAGTCTCAATTGTGGCACTTGCGACTTGGGCATATAAGTGATAAGGGATTGTCTTTGTTGAGTAAGCAGAATTTGCTGAATGGGTACAAAAATCAAGTTTTGAATTTTTGTGAGCATTGTGTGTTTGGTAAACAGACAAGAGTAAAGTTCAGCAAGAAGTCCGAACATAAGACTAGAGACAAGTTAGAATATATACATTCAGACTTGTGGGGCATAGAGGGCATAATGAGATACCGCACTTGTGTCGGAACACCACAATAAAATGGTGTTGCAGTAGAGAGGGCAAAGTGAGACACCGTACTTGTGTTGGAACACCACAATAAAATGGTGTTGTAGAACGTATGAACAGAATGCTTTATGATAGGGTACGAAGCATGCTTTCATACTTATGTGTTAGCAAGGATTTTTGGGCTGAAACAATCAATACAGCTTGCTATTTGGTCAATAAATCTCCATCTACAGCTATTGAGTTCAAAACTCCTTTTGATGTATGGTCATGTTTGCCTGCTGAATATTCAAATTTAAGGATATTTGGTTGTTCTTATGCTCGTGTGAGGGATGGAAAAAATGAGCAGAGGGAAAAGAAGTACATATTTCTAGGGTATGCAACTGGAGTGAAAGGTTATAGGTTGTGGTGCACAGATCAAAAGACTCCAGGGCTAATTATCAATAGGGATATAACATTCAATGAATCTGCCTTACTGGACAGTCAGAGGGAGAAGGCAATAGCAGAAACAGATCGTGGTGTCAGTGACCGCGTAGAGCTAGAAATTGAATCTGCACTAGCTCAACCTAGTAGTTCTAAAGTAGAGGAAGTGGAGGAGGTGAAAAATATTGATCATGATAATAATGTTGATGCACATGCGTGACAACAACAATATAGCATTGCAACAGGCAGAGAGAAGAGAGTGATCAACCGACCACAAAGGTTTGCAAATGTAGTTGATAGGAATCTTCTTGGGTATACGAATCCGGTGGGATTTGCTTTGGTAGTTGCAAATACCGGTTATGACTTTGAGTGTTATAGCTATCCAGAAGCTATTTCGAGTACAGAACCAAATCGACGGATTAGTGCTATGGCTGAAGAGATTGAGTCTCTTAATAAGTTTAGGCATTGCCTAGACTTGGTTGTTGTGTGCGACAATGGGTAGAGCCCTCGCGAGGGCTGATGGCAAGGTAGAGAGACGTTGTTCTTGTTGATGAAGAGAATTCAAGCCAAGGAGAAGATTTGTTATTTTGTGGCTTGAATTATTTCCTTGTATTTTTAGGAAACCCATAATCCCTATAGGTTTAGGAAAACTCATTGTCCTAATAGATTTGGGAAAGGAAAAGCTATTGTTCTTGTCAAATTGGAAAACCTTTCTCTTATAGGTTTGAGTCTATTTGGGATCTATATATAGGGGTTGTAGTTGGGGATTCTATAGATTGTATTGTGCTTTTTTTTCTTCATTCATAGTGAAAAACTCTCCCTGCTTCTACCCCGAGGATTATGCTTAGCCGAACCTTGTTAAATCCTTGTGATTGTATGCTAGTTAACCCACGATCTTCCATGTTTGATTGTTATGGCTTCGAAAATGTGGTNTGCAGCTGGAAAACACGGTTTAGTGCATTCGAACCAAAACGAGTGGGGTTTCAGGAAGTTGCTAGTCGAGCTTAAGCTGAAAGCTGAACTTTTCAGCTCAAGTTTTTGTTTAGGTGTCTTAACCAAGTCCATAATATGCTATTTATTATTTTGTGGCTTGAATTATTTCCTTGTATTTTTAGGAAACCCATAATCCCTATAGGTTTAGGAAAACTCATTGTCCTAATAGATTTGGGAAAGGAAAAGCTATTGTTCTTGTCAAATTGGAAAACCTTTCTCTTATAGGTTTGAGTCTATTTGGGATCTATATATAGGGGTTGTAGTTGGGGATTCTATAGATTGTATTGTGCTTTTTTTTCTTCATTCATAGTGAAAAACTCTCCCTGCTTCTACCCCGAGGATTATGCTTAGCCGAACCTTGTTAAATCCTTGTGATTGTATGCTAGTTAACCCACGATCTTCCATGTTTGATTGTTATGGCTTCGAAAATGTGGTTTTATTCATGTTTGATGTTGATTGTTATCTTTCAGTCTTATAATAAAGGTTCAGACACTATTTGATCTAGTAGAATATTCAAGTCACCAGTCAAACAAATTCATGCAGTATTGTCTTTTTTCGTTGAATTGATTTTAGTCTCAGTCAAACAACCGTGATAACGATTTACCGTATCATAAATTATCGAAATCGAATTAACAAATATCGAACAATACGGAATCTATTTGGTATGGTAATGATATTGTATTTTAAAAAATCGAATACAAAAATTTTCAAAATTGTACCATAGCGTACCATGAGCCGCCACGGATAAAATAGTGGATAATTTAATTTTACGCTATAAGATCATTGAAAAAATAATTACAAGCAATTGTCTATAAAAAGTAAAAATAGTAACTTAAAAAATAAAGTACCTACTACAAGTGGTTTAAAAACACTGCCTATAAAATTTTACTCTATCAGGTGTATATAAGAGTTTAAATTCAAATAAAAATTCATAATATGCAGCTAATAGCAATCATGTTCTATTTATAGTCAAGAAATAAACAAGGTACGTACCTATAGTAAGGCGGATTTTGAGGCCACTGTTGAATCCAATCATTTAAAGGATTTGCATAGTGCTTGAGGAAGACCCTCCAGAACTGAAGCTTGTCTTCACCGTCCCTCAAGCTTGTGCCATATCGGAATGGTTTGAACACGTCATTCGACATAAATATCTCTTTCTCTTCAGTAGGCAGGTCAAAAAAACCAAAGGCGGCTGAAAGTGCTGCATCCATTATATCCTGGGATATTCCATGGTTGATTACCTTTAAATGAGGAAAAAAGAACATATATTAATAAAATAAGTTGTAAATTTGGAACAAACAAGATAGGTTTAATTTTTTTTTTTTTCTCCCATACTAAAATTAGAAAATGGTATATTCAATAGTTTAGGCCATGCATGCTGCGATTTACGCGTAAGGATAGTATCATAACCTTCATTCCTCCAACCTTCCTCCTCGCCAACCAACCAAGAGAGGAAAAAATAGGGAGAACAAATGAATAATAATATGCCAGTTAGGGTACTATTTTTTAGTTTGTCTGTTTAAAATATACATTTAAGTTATATATACTGATACAATTGACTTTTATACTAGTACTATAATTTAATATGTTATAACAAATTACCTAACCATTTATTTTTAAGTTACTATAATGACAACAATTTCAAGTTGTTTTAACAACACTGCTTACTTGAAAAAGACCATTGTGGCGGCAAGCCGTTGCAATATCTTGGATGATTTTTGATCTCCCGGAATCATCATTTAACCCAACCAAATCAACCAAAGGGACTCTAGCAACCTCTGGATTCAAACTGGGCCTCTGCAACGATGACACCATGTAACATTTGGGAACATGTGACATCCCCTTCTCTTGTGGAGTTTTCCCTATAGGAAATGAGCTAGAGCTTTCATTTTTACCAACCATCTCAATAACTAGAAGCAAAGTGGGAATTATGCTAAAGTTTTAAACTGAAAGCTGGGGAAAATAGAATGGATTATGAAGACAGAGTACAAGTCTCCTGGCTAGCTATTTATACTATTCGATCTGATCATTATGTTGAAGACAAATAATATCTTTTCTGTTTGAAATAACAAAACATATGCCACTAGCCAAGAATTTTTAGTCCCCTGGGCATGACAGTGAACAAGTTGCATTGTTCCTTATTTAAAGCTTTGGCTCAGGGGTCTGGTCCAAGTTCATCTGCAACAAGATAAGATTAGCCTTTTTTGTATTCAATGTATAACAAAAAGGCTGCAACATATTTAATTTTAAAGAGACTTGTTATGTAAAAAATGTCATACATGCTGTCATCCTCGAGACTTTGAGAACTTGGCAAGCGACCCTGTGGATGTAAAAGAAAATGATTAGTGGCTGTCTTTAATAAAGAAGAAGACAAAGTTTAGCTTTTTGAGCAACCGTATTTGCCTCGTGTAATAACAGCGTTGGATTCTAGATAGATCCACGCGTATTTTTGCGATGTTACAATAATTTCTGCCATGGTTTTTGTCCTGAATAGCGAGTCCCTGGAAACGGCTTTTCAAGAAGAAAAAAAGGGGTGGTTGAAGCATTGCATTTGGATGACAATGAATGAAGATACGAAGAATATGGAAGTTATCTAATGATTTTCTACTCTTTGCAGTGCATGTTTGATATTTAATTAGATTTACTCCCTAGTATACTAGATTAAAACAATGGGCAGCACATTACAACTCAAACTCATGAAGTTATCGCCTCAAAACTTTGGAGAAGAATCATGAGATATTTTTAGGTATATATATATATTGAAAGAGATTTTATTGAAGTGCAGAGAGAAATAGTTTACAAGACATGATTAAGTTGGTGCTAAATTTCTATTGGAAGGGCTAATTTCTATGTGATGAGTACATCCATCTTTTTACTGTAACGGACATCTTGTATTATTATTTTTTTAACTTCAAATATGCATGTGGTAATTATGTTGAATATAGTCATTTTGATGTGCTTGACATGATAAAAGGTGTGGTTGGTGGTGGTAGGGTTGAAAGGGAAGCTGTTGAAAATGGATTTGAATGAAAAATGACATCTATACCTAGTTTCGTATTGTCTTGCCTTTGCAGCACGAAGTGAGAGGTCAGGTTTGCCTTAGAAGAGGAACTGCGATCGCAGCCAAATGTGGAATCGATCTCAGGCAGATTATTTTTAGAATTCTAAGGGCTAGTACCTTAAAGTTTGTTAGAAAAATAATAGGATGAAATAATCTGGCTTCGATGTGTAATCACTGTCCTTAAGGATTTCCTCTTTTGTTACTGCAGGTATGTAATGACCCGACTTGTCATTTTAAGAATTTACGCCCCGTTCAACGACTTAAGGTCCCGAAAAACTTCGTAATATGTATTATGACCCGCGGGTGTGGTCGAGTTGGATTTTTCGAAAGATTTAGAATTTAATTGAAAGATAAAATTTTTATTTTGAAGCTTAAATGGAAAACGTTGACCAGAAGTTGACTTTTGAGCAAACGACATTGGAATAGAATTTTGATGATGTCAATAGTTTCGTATGGTGATTTCGGAATTCGGTGTATGTCCGGATTCAGATTTGGAAGTCCGTAGGGCAATACGACGCATTTTGGCGAAAGTTGAAAAAAAGAAGATTTTTGGAAAAATCTTACCGAAGGGTGAATTTTTGGATAACGAGGTCGGATTTCGATTCCGGAGATGGGAATAGCTCCATTTCGTCAATTATGATTTGTGTGCAAAATTTAAAGTCATTCCGGATTGATTTGATACGTTTCGGCGCAAAATATATAAGTTGGAAGATTTGAAAACTTATAATTCGATTCGGTGCCCGATTCGTAATTTCGGTGTTGTTTGATATAATTTGAAACCCTGAATAGGTATGAGTTGTGTTACGAGACTTTTGGTAAATTCGGACGAGGTCCCGGGTAGCTCGGATGAGTTTCAGACGAGGTTTGGATCGAATTTGGACTTGTTGAAAATGCTGGGATTTTGTGCTGTTTCTGGGCAGAAGCTTTTGGCATCGCACCTGTGGAATTTTGGGCGCAGGTGCGACCACGCAGAAGTGAAGATGGAAGGAAGCGGGAAAGGAAGGTACAGAAGCGGCTGTTTGCGCAGATGCGCATGTGGCGTTGCACCACCGAATGCGCAGAAGCGGGAAAAGAGTCCGCAGGTGCGATGTGTTTGTTGGCAGTGGTATTCGTAGAAGCGAGTCTTCGCTTGCAAAAGCGAGCTCGCAGATGCGACACAATGGTCCGCAGGTGCGAAACTGGGCAGAATGTTAAGGACCAAAAATGATCATTTTGCCATTTTCGATTTGCGATTTTGGAGCTCGGTTTTTGGGCGATTTTGGAGGAGTTCTTCACGACTTTGACTTGGGTAAGTGTTCTATGTCCCAATGTGTTTATATTTCATGAATCTATGATTATATTCATCATTTAATTCGGACTTTAATGGAAGAAATCAAAAAATTTGTAAAGTCTTTCAAAAACAAAAATTTAAGATTTGGAGATCGAGTTTTTATTGGAATTTGATAAAATTGGTATGGTTGAACTCGTATCGGAATGAATTTTTAGATTTCATAAAAATTATGTTGGGTTCCGAGAGGCGAGCCCCGTGCTAATCTTTGTTGTCTTTTTGGAATAAAGTTTTAAGTCGATGCATTATTATCCGGAATTGTTTCCGATGAATATTAATGAAGTTATACAATTAATTTGAATAGATTTGAGCTGTTCGAAGGCCAATTCAAGAAAGAAGGTTATTTTGGAATATCGGCCTAACTTCAAAAAGGTAAGTATCTTGCCTAACCTCGAGTGGGAGAATTACCCCTTAGGCATTGAGTCTTATGTGCAATTTGTGTAATTGAAAATTATGTACGTGAGGTGACGAGTACGTACTTGGGTTATATGTGCAAATTACATTGGTTAAAAATCCTTAGACTCCCCTATATATTAAATGAAAAATTATTGGTACTTATTAAACCCTTTAATTATCTTGCCTAAATTCCTGTTTTGTTGGATTTGTTTCTATATGATGGTTTGGTGGGATTGCCACCCTGATTCTTATGTGAAATATTAATTGTTGAGTTGTTCACTCCCGGATATATTTGTTAAGATTTTTTGCTCACTATGTTCGAGCCAAAGGCTCCTTATTATGGAAATTTATATATTATTGCATTTTGTGGCAAATTGTAATAATTGAACACTTGAGGTGCAGTTTATGAGATGTGATATTAGCACGTTATTTTGTTGGAAAGTTTTGTTCGGGTGTTTGCACGAGGTTTATGCCGTGCTATTATTGCTATTGATATTTGCACATGCAGCGTGACAAGGCGATATA
>AWOL01S0027522.1:356-15622 GCA_000715115.1 Nicotiana otophora | reverse complement strand
AGAGCTCTAGGTTCATAGGTTCTACAAGTCATGAGCAAGTATCTAGTAAAGTCTTGCGAATCGCTATGATGATGTCCATACTTATCTTCGAGAGGCTACAGGGCATTTAGGATATATACTTCCCATCTTTCTTTCCTTATCGTGCGAGATTGATTCAGCTTGAGACATAAACTCTTTGAATTCCTTCCACGTATTCGTATGCGCACATGAGCGCTCGATATCAGTTGTGCATCGCCGGCTTGTGATTCTATGAACGAAGTTCGAGATGAGTATTTTGTATTTTGGTGATGGGCCAATCTGGAGGACTTGAGTCCGGGGTTAGACCACAGCTTAGGCTCGATAGTTTCTGTTGTGAGAACTTGTAGATTTGGATTTGTACGTCCGGTAATGTCCCTACGAGTGGAAATTGTGGCTCGATGAGTGGTGGAATGGCCTTGTGATGAGTACAGTGTAATTGCGGGATGTGTTAAGACGATTTGAATGTGACCAGAAGTGTTTCATTGAAATGTAAAGGAAAGGCCATTGGGTGCTTGATTTTTATTTTGATGTGACATACAGTCTCGAATGTGAATATTTTGAAAAATATTTCACGTGTTTAAATTTTGGGACAAATTAAACTCTTATGTCTGGTTAATGAGTTTGGACTCAGAAAGATTTAGTGATTGCGTAGAAATTGTGGTTGCGAAAAGATATAACAAGACGCCAATTGGAGGCTAGGGAGGTCGGTTATCTCCTGGAGAGTAATCTACATAGGTGTGTTCCTTGTAATGTGAGTGGAGGGTTTATTTTCTACTAGTGGGGCATATGTGTGGAGATTTGAATTTGAATCTAGCTGAGAAAGTTGACTTGAGTGTCAAGAGAATGATTGCAAGCTTAGCGGATGATTTGGGGTATTTTTATGGTTGGCGTTGCATGAGTTTGAGAAGAAGTTTCGTTGAACTGACTGTGGCATTATGACAGTAATAGAGTATTGGTATTGTGAGTTATGGAATGTTTTAATCTATGGTTTTGAGCCAAGTGGGGAGCCTGCTATTGATAATTCAATTTCATGATTATATGTAAAGGTTTAGTTTTGGGTTGAGGCATACCGGTGGGTTAGTTATGACTTGCAAAAGTTGAGATCGATGATGGCTCGAATAAGGAAATTCCTGGATACAGGTTATATTGCACTTATGAGTATATGAAAATCGTGGGATAAGTGAGTTATTATTTGTGAATGATGTAGTGCCCACGGAGTATGAAATTGATCGGTGGTATTAAAAAGTATAGTTAATTCTTTGAGTGTTGTTGCGCTATTGGGGCACGTGTCTGCTGGCCCATTTGGGCGGTATAATTTGGATTTGAACAAAGGAGGTGACTCTCAAGAAAGTTGCAATAGGTTCAAGGTTTATATACAGCAATTAAGAATTTCTCCGGACTTGTGTATGGTCAAATATGAGATTTGCGTTTGGTGGTGCCTAGACTTGTGAAAGTTCTGTATGACTGTGGATTCTACATTTTAGTATAAGGAAGGTAAGAAGAACAATTTTAAATTCACATAAGATATTCTCAGAGTGAGTGTTACAGTGGTGGTATTTTATAAGGTGCATTGTATTTTGACTTACGAATGTATAATTAGTATTGCGGTACTCACATGGTTGATAGACTGCTGATATTCAAATTATTGCTATGTGGCACAGAATAATTATGGGAGCATTTCTTGTGGAATGATCGTGCATGAAAGATGTGTTAGTCATTCGAAGGTTAGAATTGGAATCAGTTATGATGATTCACGTGTCCTATAAATTTGGAATTTGGGAGTTTCAGGAGTAGATCGTTCATGGTTGCGGACTGTGAAGTCGTGGACGAAGCTAGTCAGATGATAGGATGTATTATGAATTAGTTGCGGTGAATTTTTGGAGGGTTATTTGTCTATTTGTGGGTGACCAGAGTTGATTTGGGGATCCATTAGTCGACCCAATTAAGATATGTATTCTACACCGAGAAGAAATAGTTGGCTCCATACTGCTATTGTTGAGGGATGTGTCATTCGGTTGATGTTGAACTCATTCGTGTTCTGAAATAATCTGTGTGTTACTCATTTATGCTATGAGGAGTTGTGATTCATTGGTTATATGCACATATGGTGCGGTTCTATTTGAGCTTTATAGCAGGATTTGAGCGTGATGAGTATTTGGGTATCATGATCGATTGCGTAATGGTTATGTTCTTTTAGGTTTTGTGTGGTATTTGTTTCGTCATTTGCCTCTCTGTGGTTATTGATTTTGAGTGGGGTGGCTCTAGGTACATATTATGGACCAGCATTTGGACGGGGTCACGCAGTGCAGCGGAGTTATCTTAAGGTACGAACCTTGTGTTAGAATCGGGTGATAGTTCTACGGTGTATGATGAATTTTTAGCGTTTCGTTGTGGCGGTACTTGTTAATCTAGCGGGGCAGTTCTCATTTGAGTCTTTTTCCATGACTGGGTACATCTGAATTGTTGCGTATTGGTGCACAGATAGCACGGGATGTGGCTCTGAGTTATATTGGTATGGCATGTCTATGGAACAGTTGTGTTTAGTAATATAAGGTCATTGGACCTATAATGGGTAGTATCAGGTTTGATTTCGGTATATTCGGGAGTATAATATTGAGAGTCGTCTCAAAAAGTGATTATGGTTCTGGTTGGGGCGAGAGAGCTCCGTGACTTGTTGATCTGGTAAGTGGTCATGAAATTTCGCATGTTTCTTTTATTATCAACAGTGTACGAAGGTTTTGGGATGAGGTTTGGTTCGATATGGGTTTAATACTAGTATTTGGTTGGTTTTGGAGTGGTTACTGTGGTCAGGAATGGTGCTATGAGTATGCGAGTTGTGTAATATGTTAGGTGATTATGTCTGTTGTTATGGTTATGGCTTGATACATCTTGTTCAGACTCATACATGGTGTAAATGTAAGATTCGTGTCTTGAAAGAAATTCTAAAGGTTGGAAATTTCCAAGGTTTATGGGCTAAAATTAAATCAATGATTTCAGTTCTACTTAGTTGTCAAGCTCATATGGAATAGGGTGATGTGGGTTCAACCCCGGGTACACGTGTGGTGAGATGAAACCGTGATTTGATGACTTGGAAACAACTCTTGGAACGTTCGAGGATGAACGTATATTTAAGTGGGGGAGAATGTAACGACCCGGCCGGTCGTTTTGAGTATATACAACCCCGGTTCCCCATTTTTTTCTCAAATTATACTTTACAGTTATTGTGTGACTTGTCGGGGCAATTGGTTCGGGTTCGGTGAGGTTTTAGAATGAATTGAAACACTTAGTTCCAAGGTTTAAAGCTTAAGTTAAAATAGTGACTGGATGTCGACTTATGTGTAAACGACCTCAGAATTTAATTCTGATGATTTCAATATCTCAGTATGGTGATTTTGGACTTAGGAGCGTGTCCGAAAAATTATTTGGAGGTCCGTAGTGGAATTAGGCTTGAAATGCCGAAAGATAAATTTTTGGAAAGTTTGACCGGGGGTTAACTTTTTGATATCAGGGTCGGAATCCGATTCTGAAAATTGAAATACCTCTATTATGTCATTTATGACTTGTGTGAAAAATTTGAGGTCAATCGAATGTGAATTGATAGGTTCCGGAGGCGTTTGTAGAAACTAGAAATTTCAAAGTTTATTAGGCTTGAATTGGGGTGTAATTCATGGTTTTAGTGTTGTTTGAGGTGATTTGAGGGTTCGACTAAGTCCGTATGTATTTTAGGACTTGTCGGTATATTTGGTTGACGTCCCGAGGGGCTCGGGTGAGTTCCGAGGGGTTAACGGATCACTTTTGGCCTTTGTGAGATTGCTGATATTTGTTGCTGTATTTTTCTGATTTTCTCTTTCGCGTTCGCGAGTGGGCCCTCGCGTTCCCAAAGATTGTTTTCTAAGTGTGAGGTTTTGTTCTTCGCATTCGCGAAGGGAAGGACGCAAACGCGAAGGTATGGTCTATGTGTGCATCGCGAACGCCTGAGAGGTGTCGCGTTCGCGAAGAGGAGTGAGGCGATTGGAGACCCCGGGTTCTTGTTCTACGCATTCGTGAGGTGGCGTTCACGTTCGCGAAGGTCTGATCTGGTAAAGCTTTGCGTTCGCGAAGCTGTGGTCGCGTTCGCAAAGGGTAATATTTGCAAAGCTTTGCGTTCGCGAAGCCACGGTTGCGTACGCGAAGAGTTAAATTTGTGGGCAGTCGAGTTGTGCTTCGCGAACACGAGGGACCTGTCGCGTTCGCGAAGAAAAGAGGCCTGGACAGAAAGTTTAAGTTAAGAAAATGGGATTTCGTCCCAGTTTTTATTTTTAACGATTTGGAGCTCGGATTGAGGCGATATTTGGGCGATTTTCAGAGGAAACAACGGGGTAAGTGTTCTTAACTCTATATTAGTTAAATTACCCGAATCCATGGTTTTTTTTATCATTTAATTGGTGAATTAAATTGGAAAAGTTTGAAAACCCTCTTAGTTTAAATTGAGGATTTGAAGGTCGAGTTGTGGTCGGATTTGAGTAATTTTAGTATGGTTGGACTCGTGGTTGAATGGAGTTCGGATTTTGTAATATTTTTTGGATTCCGAGATGTGGGCCTCACGGGTGATATTTGGGGCGTAATTTCGGATTTTATGGAAAATATTAGCGTTTTGATATGGAATTAATTCTTATAAATTGTACAGACTGGGTCAAATTATTATGACTAGATTCGAACCGTTTGGAAGTAACTCTTCTAATCTTGGAGTTGAGGGTATGAACCCTGAATATATGTATTTCGTGAATTGTTGGGAGGTGACGCACTTGCTAGGTGATGGGCGTGTGGGCGTGCACTATAAAAATTATGACATAATTATTTCTATGGAATTTTGTAGTTAAATAATCTTGGCATATTCCATGAAATTTTATGAGTTAAAGAAATTGAGCTGAAAAGCATATTAAATCATGTTGAGGCTATGTGCGAGTATTATTGGGACCCACAGAGGTCATATTGTTGTGAAATATTTATTTTAAATTGAAAATTCATACTCAGTCATATTCATTTCATTGCATATCATATCTCAGTCTCTGTTGTTATTTATTGATACATCATATCATCATTTTGGGCTAATCTCATGACATTGTGAGCCCATGAAAGAGAGACTGGAGAGATTGATGACTGAGGGAGGTCGAGGGCCTGATTGTGAGGATATTTGTGGGATCGGGCTGCACACCGCAGCAGGCCATGTTTGCTTTATATATATTATACTATTGCACGTGAGTTGGCTGTGTGGATCCAAATATTATTATAGCACGTGAGTAGGCGGTGCAGATCCAGATATTATTATAGCATGTGAGTTGGTCGTGCGGATCCAGATATTATTATAGCACGTGAGTTATCCGAGCGGATCCAGATATTATTAGCACGTGAGTTGGCCCTGTGGATCCAGATATTTATATTATGGCACGTGAGTTGTCCGTGCATCACGTGAGTTGTCCATGCTTATAGCGCTTGTGTTGTAGGAGCCCCTCATGAGTCTGTACACCCCCAGTGAGCGCAGTCGACAATATACAGGGATCGGGTTGCACGCCGCAGTAGGTATTGTATAGCACTGAGTGATTGAGTGTGCTGAGCACAGTGCGAGAGAATGCGAGACAATGAGATTGAATACTCTGAGAGAGTGTGAGTACATGAGTGCAATCTCTGAGATACATTGCATTGACATGCACACATGACATATATGCATAGAGATGTGTTTTTCTCATGTTGTACGGTATTACATTATTCATGATATCTCACACATGCTGACAGATGGGCATAGTGATGTATTTGTTTTACACTGGTTATCTGGGAAAGAAAATGAGACATTTTATTTATTATTGAAAGGAATTTGGAAAAAATTAATGTTCTCAAATTATTCATATTTTTGGCAACTTCGGCAAACGATTTGGGTTTTCACTGATAAATTTGAAAGGAAGAACTATTATTTTTGAAATCATGATTTGGCTGAGCATTTTATCTCTGTGTTTCTTCTGGTATTATTTGCTTTATGTTGTTATGGACTGTTGTGGACTAGTGGTTTTGGACCCGACCTTGGTAGAAGCTCGTCACTACTTTCAACCTACGGCTAGGTTTGTTACTTACTCAGTACATGGGGTCGGTTTTACTGATACTATACTTCTGCACATTTCGTGCAGATGTTGACTGTTGTTGTTGCTGTGCTCGATGGTTGCAAGATTTGAAGATGTACCTGCATTCCTATTATAGCTGCCTCTTGTTCACGGTAGCCTTAGATTTATAAAAGCTCTGTTTATGTATTATTCAAACAGACTATGTATTTAATTCATTTCCGCTTTGTATACTCTATTCTTAGAAGCTCATGATTTGTACTACCAGTTCTTAGGGGATGTATAAGATTAAGATCTTTATTCACTTAACTTGCTTTAATAATTATTATTAGAATTGGATAATTGAAAGTTGGCTTACCTAGCGGGTTGGGTTAGGTGCCATCACGACTAGTTGGATTTTGGGTCGTGATATTCTGCATGACATGCGCGGCCCAGTGCGCGACCGCGCATAGACCGCGCACCTGGAGGATTTTCTGCATCATTTTTTCTTTCTTCTTTTTAAGCGCGCTAACCTCCAATTGGCCTTCAATGCTCCATATTAGCTCCAAAACACTCTTTAACGTCCTCATAGCCCGGAATTACTCATGCAAAGCATAAAGTTCTTAATTAGAGCAATTTGTTATCATTTAACATTCAAATATCAATAAAGTGCAGCTAAGTTAGAGTGCAAATAGTAGCTAAACTATATAATTATAGCCTACTATCAATACCTCACACTTAAACTATTGCTCGTCCCCGAACAATCAAACCACACTCTACAGGGGCCTAACTTCACTAAGCGACTTCCCTAACTCATCACACCAAGAATATTTCACATAGACTGAGCACAGTAGTGTAACATCTTCACCTCAAGAGTTGACTCTCACGCACCACGCAATATTCCTAACTTACTCACTTACTCTAACACAGAGGTCAAGAATTACCTTTCCTTCATGAATCAAGTGTCTGCTCACAACAAAAGGGACTCATTCCACAATCAATAAAATTCACGCACAATGAGGGACTTCAAAATAGACAGAATTCACTCACCCTCATAAACGATATTCTTGTGCCACAAAAGATGCTCCATAAGCTTGCCCGTAGTGTACTACTCTACTAATCGAGCCCATTCAGCCTAGGATCAAGTAGGAATTTATTTGGTTGTAATGTAGGCTGCGGGTCGGGTATGATATATTTGGATATAAGAGTGACTACACCTCCCTAAGCACTTTAATACATATACTTTAACATTCAAGTCCATACTTATGTGAAATCATAACTCCACCTTCACATCAATATATATTAACTCCATACTTCTTTAAGCACAATTACATCAAGAGTCACCACTTATCAAGGAATATTTTTTTTTCACTTCAATATCACTATTTTTTCCTTTTATTTCTTTTTCAATTCAAGTGGCTCTTGCTTTTTCAAAACGGTGCACCTTTCTCTTTATTTCATTAGTTCCACTCAAAAGCCAAACCAACCACCCCACACTTTAACTTTTACACAGTTTATAACAATTTAAGTGCTCATGAGAGGCTAGAAGGTTCAAATAGATAGTTAATTCAAACAAATGGGTAAGGCTTGTAATGTGGTTTCCAAATAAATAGGATTACAGGCTCAAAGGGGTTAACTACGATACATAGCAATTAGGTGGGTAAAATATATATATATATATATGGCTCAACAAGGAAAAGCCTATATCACTTCCAAGACTGAACAAAACTACTATTTCGCTTTGCAAACACACGGGGCAAGTTCTAGGCATCAAATGCAATGCACAGAATAACACCCAAAACTCACACACACATGGCACATAACTCACTCAGGATTGGACTCATCAAGACACTCTAGTCAAAGCAGTTAAGCAAAGTTAAGATTATACAATTTAAGGTACTTATAGAAGAGTCAAAAACTGAGTCTAAGCGTCAAAATCAAAGTATTCACTATTCTCAAGGCATAACAAGGTCAAGAGATATTGCTTCAATTCAATTCATAGCACAATGTCTCCTACTCCTAAAAAAATAAAATTAACTACACCCGGTTCAAACAAAACCCTTGAAAAAGAATCGTGGTACAAAGAAAAACTAAGGAGGAATTACTACACTACCTACAAAGAAAATATTTTTTTTCTTTAGAATTAAATCCATCGAGAAACCCGTCGAATGATATCCATCGTCGGGACAAATCGAAACTTTTGAAGATTTGTTTTTTTATATTCAGTTAACTAACGAAACTACACTACTCTACATAACTCTATACATACAACATACATACAAAATATCCCCTACCCAACACTTAAAATGGTGGCATGTCCCCATGCCACACAAATAAAAAATTACGAGGTAAAGGAAATTTCTCTGGTACATCAATCCTGATCGGAGACAGTGTCGGGGTCGAGATGGCATGCCCTCCCCATCGCACACAGCCAAGCCATGATATTCTTCTCAAATTTTGCATTTTGGGTGGCCAGTGCATCAACTCGAGTCCCCAAATCCGTGACAGAAATGCGTAACCTTGCCATTTCATGTTTTAGGGTTGTCATCCGCGTATCCCATCTGACCACAGATGTTCCCTCAGCCTCAGCAACTTGCTCGTGTGGGGGTGACTCAGCCACAACCTCAGCCTGCCCTTCATCTCCCTCCTCTGGCGCATCAGACTCATCACTACTAGCTTTGCCAGGTACCATAGGATCCTTCCCAATGGTCACTTTATCTGCCCGAAACTTTGGTTATTTTTTCACTCTTCCATCCACGTTCTTGTTCTCCGGCACCCGTGATTCCAGGCATAATCTAGTGACTAGTGAAGGGAAGAAGAACCCATACCTATGCATTGGACAACGGATGAACATCTCATCGTGAATAACCTTAGCCACATCAAAATCGTGGCCATTCATGAAGCACCAGAACAATGCAGCTCTAGGACCGTTCACCCCAGTGGTGTTGGAGGAAGGCAGCAGGCGGCTATTGATGATATAAAGCCAACACTCCCCTTCAAAGGTGAGTGAGGCCGAGTGAAACTTCCTCCCCGGCGTAACCCATACTATGTCTTTGTTTGGCACACAGATTGTTCTGAAAAATAGGTTCCAGGAGGTTGGTTCTCGCCTATACATATCATAATAGTCCTCCTTCTCACCAAATACTGGCAGCTGATACGCCCTCCTAATGGCATCTATCGATGCATCAACATTCTTTTGTCGCACAGTGCAAATATGGTCCTCATGTTCAGAGCAGTTTGCGTAGAACTCTCGTACAACCATCAAGTTGGCCTCCTCAGGTTCTTCAAAAAAAATACCCAGCCTGCGTCGAACCAACTCCTGATACATAGTGGGGAAATAAATCTGGAGGGACCCCCTATGTCATGACCCAAACCGATGGGCCGCGACGGGCACCCGGTACCTTACTCAACCGAGTACCAACGTAATGTATCTTTCTTATGAATCTCTCATTGCCTTTCACCATAGGGATGGATAAATATTCTTGCCTTAAGATTCCTTATCAAGAGGCTTACACGTCTTAGTGTACACATGATTTGTTGAATACCTCATATTTATCCATCATAAGCATGATGCAAAAATTGAGTTCCTCTGACTCAACTCTTCCACAGCTATATCTCTTATCAACTGTCTTTTTGGATATGGGCATCGTTGTATTACGAATAAGATAGAGTTTAGGAAATTAAGTTCTTACAACTGAGCTCTACCACACGATCTAGAGTAAGAAGAAAGAGTGACAGTCCTAAATGCCATGTAGCCTCCTGCTTATAAGTGTGGTGCACAACACACCCATAAACAAGACTCTACTAGACACTGCTTGTAGACTCCCTAGAACAGAACTGCTCTGATACCCCTTTTGTCACGGCCCATCGGTTTGGGTCGTGACACCCTATCAACACCCCGTTCCGGTATGGGCTTCTTAGGATCCTTCTGACTAAAACGTTCCTGGGATGAGCTTGATATAAATCTTGTGCTATCAAACTGAGGCGCATTGGTTGAGGCCTGTGCTCGGGACAAGCCTACATGACCACTAGAAGAGGCGCATGTGGTTCGTCTTTTCTTTGAGGGTGTCATAGTACCAACAAAACAAATACCACTATCAGTACAAGGCGGGATGCGTGAATCAATAGCGGTTACTCAGATTTCACCCGCACAATTGGTCAAAAATTACATTCATGAATTCAATGTGGCATTTAAACAAACACCTGATGTGCAAATTCACCCCAAATTCCCCAAATTCCCCAAACACCCAATTATACCTCAATTCCACCACAATCATAACAATGTTTAATCCAACCAAACAAGATGAAATTCCACTATCCTCACATACCAACAAGTATACTTAGTAATACAAAGCAAAGAAAATAACAACAATGACTTCTACTACCATACAATTAAAAGAGAAAAAGAAAAGAAAAAAATTAGAAAAACTAAAAAAATAGAAACTGAAGGAAAAGGAAAATAGAAGCCATGGCACTTACCTGAAGAAGCTTGTGAGGAATAGAGATTGTGGAGTGATTGAGTAGGGAAGAGAGGAAAGGGGGGTAGGTTTTTACTTTCGAAATTGGGGAGAAGGGAGGGTTTGGGCATATGTTTGTTGTAAGAGAGGAGGGTTTGTTTTGTTTTTATTCAGATTTTAAGGGAAGAATGGGGGGGGAGGGGGGCGGTTATTAGTAAGGGAGAAATAAAATAAATGAAAATAAAAGAAAGGGAAAAAAATAAAAAATTAACTAATGAAATAACCTAAAAACGTCGCCCAGTGCGCGGCTGCGCACGTGGGGCAGTGGAGGTCAAAAAATGCGCGGTCCATGCACGGCCGCGCATGTGCAACAGTAGGGGTCCGAAAGTGCGTGGCATGTGCGCGGTCAGTGCGCGTCCACGCACATTTGTCCTTCGAAATTTCTCCCTTTTAGCCATTTTTTACCTATCTCCGGATGGATTTCTTCACCCCGAGTCCTTCTGTCGCGCACAATTTCATCCCTGCACACTAATAGACCTGTCAATACTTTCACTGTTCAAAATCAAATATGAAAAATAAGAACAAAGAAACAAATATTGGGTTGCCTCCCAAGAAGCGCCTGATTTAACGTCGCGGCACGACGAATTACAATAAAATCATGGGTTGCCTCCCAGGAAACGCCTGATTTAACGTCGCGGCACAACGCAGGCTTTCATGATTGCACTTCTCTCACATATTGGGGCTCTTCTAAAGACATCACAACTTTCTCCCCTTTTTTTCAACCATTCCAAGGTAGTGTTTCAACGTTTGCCCATTCACTTTAAACCTATTCGTTCCATCTTCGGACTCAATTTCTACTGCTCCACTTGAGAACACTTGCACAACTCTAAATGGTCCTGACCATCTAGATTTCAGCTTACCCGGAAACAAGCTTAATCTCGAGTTGTATAACAACACTAGATCTCCGGGTTTGAAGTTCCGATCTAGAATGTGCTTATCATGCATCATCTTCATCCTTTCTTTGTACAATCTTGCATTCTCGAATGCATGGAATCGGAATTCCTCGAGTTCATGTAGCTCTGTGACTCTACTTGTGCCTGCGGTTTCCATATCCAAGTTCAACTGCCGCAGTGCCCATAAGGCTTTATGCTCAAGCTCTACCGGAAGATGGCATGCTTTTCCAAACACCAACTTATATGGAGACATACCAATTGGAGTTTTAAATGTTGTGCGGTACGCCCATAATGCATCATCTAACTTCTTTGCCCAATCAGTCCTTGTCGCATTCACCGTTTTGGTCAGGATACTTTTGATTTTCCTGTTGGACACTTCCACTTTCCCGCTCATTTGTGGATGGTAAGGTGTGGAAACCTTATGGCGAACTCCATACATTTCTAACAGCCTTGCGAACGCTCTATTGCAAAAATGGGTTCCACCATCACTGATTATAGCTCTCGGAGTGCCAAAACATATGAAAATATTTTTCTTTAGAAAGCATGTCACTCCTTTGGCATCATTTGTTGGAAGGACCATAGATTCAACCCATTTAGAGACATAGTCAACTGCTACCAATATGTACTTGTTACCATACGAGCTGACAAATGGTCCCATAAAATCAATCCCACACATATCAAATAATTTTACCTCTTGAATTGTAGTCATCAGCATCTTGTGACGGCGAGATATGTTGCATGTCCTTTGGCACTCATCATAACTTTTCACCCAAGCATGGGCATCCTTGAATAAAGTCGGCCAATACAAACCCAACTCCAACACCTTCGCTGCTGTCCGAATTCCTCCAAAGTGCCCACCATATAGTGAAGCATGGCAAGCCTGCAAAACAGAAGATTGATCTTTCTCGGGGATACACCTCTGGATCATGTTATCTACACATATTTTAAAAAGTAAAGGTTCATCCCAGTAATAAGACCGATAATCGCGAAAGAACTTTTTCTTTTAAATCGAAGAGAGTTTATAAGGTATAATATCGCTTGCAAAATAATTAGCAATATCAGTATACCATGGCGTCTCCTTCATTGCCATTGCTAGTAATTATTCATCCGGAAATGTCTCGGTTATATCTTCAACCTCTACTTTCTTTTCAGCTCCCTCCAACGTTGAAAGGTGGTCTGCCACTTGGTTATTTGTCCCTTTCCTATCGCGGACCTCCAAATCGAATTCTTATTGCAACAGAACCCAACGGATCAAGCGTGGCTTTGACTCCTTCTTTGATATCAAGTACCTAAGTGCTACATGGTTAGTATAAACAATCACTTTTGAACCAATAAAATAAATCCTGAATTTGTCGAATGCAAACACCACATCCAATATCTCTTTCTCAGTCACGGTATAATTGAGTTGTGCACCGCTTAGCATTCTGCTTGCATAGTAAATTGGGTGCACCAGCTTGTCCTTCCGCTGCCCTAGGATTGCTCCTATAGCATAGTCACTTGCGTCACATATGAGCTCGAACGTATTGGTGCAGTCACTTGCGCTAACATGATTGGTGCAGTCACCAGTCTCTTCTTCAGCTCCTCAAACGCCAACCTGCAATCATCAGAGAACACAAAGGGATGATCCTTTTCAAGGAGTTTACATAAGGGGTTAGCAATTTTAGAGAAATCTTTTATAAATCGCCTGTAGAACCCGGCGTGCCCAAGGAAACTTCTCACTGCCTTGACCGAAGTGGGCGGTGGAAATTTCTCAATCACATCAACCTTAGCATGGTCGATCTCAATACCTTTACTGGACACTCGATGCCCTAACACTATACCTTCTTGTACCATAAAATGGTACTTCTCCCAGTTCAGCACTAAATTTATCTCTACACACCTTTTTAGCACTCTCCTTAAATTGTGAAGACAGTCTTCGAATGAATCCCCCACCACTGAGAAATCATCCATAAAGACTTCCTTAATATCTTCAACCATATCTGTGAAAATGGCTAACATACACCTCTGAAATGTAGCCGGTGCATTGCATAGGCCAAACGGCATTTTTCGAAAGGCAAAGATGCCATACGGACAAGTAAAGGATGTTTTCTCTCTATCTTCAGGGGCTATTGAGATCTGATTATACCCCAAATATCCATCCAAAAAGCAGAAGTGAGACCGCCCAGCCAACCTATCCAACATTTAGTCAATGAATGGCAAGGAAAAATGGTCTTTCTGGCTGGCTGTGTTTAGTTTTCTATAATCCATGCAAATTCGCCAACCCGTGACTGTACGAGTCGAGATCAACTTGTTATTCTCATTTTGCACGACCGTCATTCCACCCTTCTTTGGCACACACTGAACTGGGTTGACCCAATTACTGTCAGAGATAGAGAAGGTGATACCTGCATCTAACCACTTGATCACTTCTTTCTTCACCACTTCTTTCATGTTCGGGTACAGCCTTCTTTGATGTTCTCTGGAAGGTTTGTGCCCCTCTTCCAAGAGAATCTTGTGCATACAAAAGGCCGGACTGATACCATTTATATCTGCCATGGTCCAACCAATAGCAGTCTTACATTCCTGTAACACTTGTAGGAGTTGTTCTACCTGCACAGCTAACAAACCGGATAAGATAATAACGGGAAAGTTGAGTTAGGCCCTAAGAAAGCGTACCTGAGGTGAGCGGGAAGTGGTTTCAGGTCCAACTGTGGTAGCTCCTCTATTGATGGCTTCGCAGGTGGTGTTGTCCTTTCTTCTGAGTGTAATGGCTCGAACTGGGGTTCCCTTTTCCAGAACCCTTGACCTTCGAGAGCCATGACCCACTCTGCCAACTCTTCACCATCCACATCTTCCAAACTCATCAAGCAAGCTTCTAACGGATCTCTGACATTAAGGGTCTCGTCCTCCTCTTGTAGTATTACATCCACCGCCTCCGCTAGTGAACAATTTATAAATTCGCCGGGCCTCCTCATAGATTGTTGAACATTGAATATTATTTCCTCATTATTCAACCTCATTTTTAACTCTCCGGTCTCACACTCGACCAATGCTCTCCCAGTAGGTAAGAACAGCCTCCCCAAAATTATTGGTATTTCTTCATCAACTTGACAGTCAAGAATAACGAAGTCGGCAGGAAATACAAACTTTCCCACTTGGACGAGCACATCATCCAGAATTCCTCTCGACCTTTTGACAGTGCGATCATCCAGTTGCAACCACATTGAGGTCGGTCTAGCTCTGCCAATGCCTACTTTTGTGTAGATTACCAAAGGCATCAAGTTGGTACTGGCTCCTAAGTCACACAATGCTTTAGCAAAAGCATAACTTCCAATTGTGCATGGGATAGTGAAACTACCGGGATCAGACAATTTTTGAGGCATAGGTCTTGTCACTACCGCGCTGCAAGTTTGAGTTAGAGTTACAGTAGATAGGTCCTGGAAGTCAAAATTTTGAGGCATCAGATCCTTCATCATTTTTGCATAGCCTGGCATTTCCCTCAAAGCATCCATCAGCGGAATATTCAATTGAACTTATCTAAGCATTTCCATGAATTTTCTGTATTGATCATCTTTCTTTTGATTTTCCAAACTTTGAGGGAATGGTACAGGAGTTAGCTTATGCCCACTACTTGGTGTCTTTTCTTTATTAGGAGCCTTTTTCACCACCTGTTCTGGGAGTTGCTCAAATTCCTTCTCTTTGCCTTTGTCCACTTGTGCCTGTTCAATTACAACTTCTATGAGCTCCGTTGACTCGTCGGTCTCCAATGTCACTGGAGTAATGTTACTGCG
>AWOL01S0027521.1:28839-50947 GCA_000715115.1 Nicotiana otophora | reverse complement strand
AATAGCTTGGTTGTGTGCAAATGGGTTTCAAAGAGTTCTCAATAGTTTTTATCACGGTTCGAGAAGTATATTTTCTACCGGCGTGAGGAATATGTTGCGTATTGGGATTTTCTTCGGGATGAGATCAAATAGAAGGTTTATAACTGATCAAGTATGTATTCTGCTTGTGACTCAGAGTTGATTATGAGATTTTATTACTCTTCATAGGATGGCATGGTAGATGCGGTGTGTTGTGTGGGATTGAGATTTACATGAGCGAGATCACTGTTCAGTTTTGAAGGAAAGGTCATAAAATTCTTAGGCAGCATGGACGGTTTCAGATGACTAGGTAAATGATATTACTATTTGGTATGGCTTGATGAGAGTGTACATTTTAGAAGGCGCACTATATTTTGAATTATGTATATTTCATAGGTTTTGCGGCACTTTCCTGGTTGATCGACTGCTAATTTTAAGACGCTGCTATGTGGCACGAAAGAATGTGGGAAGTATTCCTCGTGGGATGATCGTGTACGAGAGATGTTTTAGACATTCGGGCTGTGGAGATGCGACCAGAAATGGTGGTTTGTGTGTTCTATGGATTTGGAGACTAGGAGTTGTCAGGAGCAGATTGTTTCATGGTTGTGGACTGTGAAGTCGTGGTTGAAGCTAGCCAGATGATAGTATGTATTATGATTCAGTCGTTGTGGATTTTCGAAGGGTTATTTATCTATTTTTGGGTGACCAGAGTTGATTTGGGGGTCCATGGGTAGGTCCAGTTAAGATGTGTATTCTATACCGAGTCGGAATGGTTGGCTCCATACTACTATTATTAAGGGATGTGACATTCGTTTGATATTGAACTTATTCGTGTTCTGAAATGATCTGTGAGTTACTCCTTTATGCTACGAGGAGTTGTGGTTAATTGGTTATGCGCACACATGGTGCGGTTCTATTGGGGGCCTCATGGCGGAATTCGAGCGAGATGAGTATTTGGGTATTGAATGATCGATTGCGTAATAGTTATGTTCCTTTAGGTTTCGTGTGGCATTTTGTCATTTTCCTCTCCGTCGTTATTGATTTTTGAGCAGGGTGACTCGAGGTAGATAATATGGACCAGCATTTGGATGAGGTCGCGCATTGCAGCGGAATTTAGGTTAAGGTATGAACCTTGTGTTAGAATCGTGAGATGGTTCTACGGTGTGTGATGGATTTTCAGCATTTTTTTGTGGCGGTACTTGTTAATCTGGCTAGGCAGTTCTCTCATTTGAGTCATTTTCTATGACTGGGTATATTTGAATTGTTGCGTATTGGCACACGGATCGCACAGTTTGTGGCTCTGAGTTATATTGGTGTGGCATATTTGTGGGATAGTTGTGTTAAATAATATAAGGTCATTGGACCCTGAATGGGTACTGTCAGGTTTGATTACGGTATATTTGGGAAGGCGACATTGAAAGTCGTCTAAGAAAGGGATTATAGTTCTGGTTGGGGTGAGAGAGTTCCATGACTTGCTGATCTGATAAGGGGTTACGAGATTCTGTGTGTTTCTTTTATTATCAACAATGTACGAAGTTTTTGGGGTGATGTTTGGTTCGATATGGGGTTTGATACTAGTACTTGGTTGGTTTTGGGAGTAGTTACTGTGATCAGGAATGGTGCCACGAGCATGCGGGTTGTGTAATATGTTAGAAGGTTATATCTGTGGTTATAGTTATGGCTCGATGCAGCTCATTTGAACTTATACAATGAGTAAACGTAAGGTTCGGGTCTTGAAAATTTGGCTCCAAGGTTTTTGGGCTAAGGTTAAATTAATGATTTTCAGTTAAGTTGTATGGTCAAGCCTATATAGAATGGGGTGACGTGAGATCACCCCCCCGGGTACGTGTATGGTAAGATGGAATAGTGATTTGATGGCCTGGAAACAACTTCTGGCACGTTCGAGGACGAACGTATGTTTAGTGGGGGAGGATGTAACGACCCAGTCAGTCGTTTCGAGAGTTATAGCCCCGTTTCCCCCATTTCTGTTTTTATTTGTGTTCTTCAGCTATATTGTGTTATAGCGGGTTAGTTAGTTCGGGTCTGGAGTGGTTTCAGAGTGAATTGAGACACTTAGTCTCTAAAGTAGAAGCTTAAGTTGGAAAAGTCAGCCGGATGTTGACTTATGTGTAAACGATCTCGGATTTCAACTTTGATGGTTCTGTTAGCTCCATTAGGTGATTTTGGACTTAGGAGTGTGTCCGGAATATGAGTTGGAGGTCTGTAGTGGAATTAGGCTTGAATTGGCAAAAATTGGAAATTTGGCGATTTTTGGTCGGCAGTGAAAAATTTGATATCGGGGTCGGAATGGATTTCCGGAAATTGGAGTAGGTTCGTGGTGTCATTTGTGATGTGTGTGTAAAATTTGAGGTCATTCAGACGTGGTTTGGTAGGTTTCGGTATCGTTGGTGGAATTTGGAAATTTATAAGTTATTAGGCTTGAATCCGAGGGTAATTTGGTGTTTTGATATTGTTTTGAGTGATTCGAAGGCTCGAATAAGTTCGTATGATGTCATGGGATATGTTGGTATGTATGGTTGAGGTCCCGAGGGCCTCGGGGTGATTTCGGGTGTTTAACGGATTGTTTGAAGTTAAAAAACTGCACTTGAAGCTGCTGCTACTAGTATTTCCGCACCTGTGGAGGGGGAGCCGCAGGTGCGAGGTCATTGGTGCGATTGGTAAGACACAGATGCGGACATAGAGGACATGGGCTGGAACCGCAGGTGCGTAGAAGTGGTCGTATCTGCGAGCCCACAGATGCGAGGCTCAGTTGCGGATGTGGAAATGAGGAGGACTGTCAGTGGCCGCAGGTGCGGGTTCTTTTCCGCACCTGCGAGGTGGCAGAAGCGGATAGGGAGCGCAGGTGCGGAGATGGGCACTTAAGTGATTGTTTTGCAGATACGGAGATATGTGCGCAAAAGCGGCTCTGCAAGTGCACAGTTTGGAGCTACAAGTGCGAAAACCTGGGCAGAACCTATAGATAGAAGACTTCGCGAATATTTGTTCATTTCCACCATTTTCTAGTCGAACCTTGGAGCTTTTGGAGTAACTTTTTAAGGGGATTCAAGAGTTTTCACAGAGGTAAGTTGCTTGAGCTCTAATACTCCTAGCTATGGTGTGTTTTAGTTATTTTCTCACCTAATTAGTAGAATGTTTGAAGTGAAATAAGAGGGTTAGGGCTTGGGATTTTGGAGAGAGTAAGTTGGGGATTTGAGGGAGCAAATGATGTCGGATTTTGATGAATTTGGTATGGCTAGACTCGTGAGTAAATATGCTTTCGGGTTTTGTGATTTTTGTCGGATTTCGAGGCGTGGGCCCGGGGGCCGGGTTTGGGCCAGTTTCGGATTTTGAGTCTAATTTAGTAGTTTTCTTGTGGAATTGATTCCTTTAGCATATATTAATGGTATTGTACTGCTTGTGGCTAGATTCGGGTCATTTGGAGGCCGGTTAGAGAGGAAAGAGCATTCCGGAGTAGGAGTTCTACGTTGTTGAGGTAAGTAACAATTTTAAATCTCATCCTAAGGGTATGAAACCCCAAAATTTGGTATCATGTGATTAATTTGGAGATGACGCACATGCTAGGTGACGGGCGTGTGGGCATGCACCAAAGAAATTGTGACTTGGTCTGTCCCGTGAAAACTGTAAGGTGAATAACTTGTTGATAACTATGTGCTCTCTATGTGTTGTGGAAATTTGACTATAAGTCATGTTAGAAACCATGTTTAGGCTATATGTTGGTACTGTTGGGACCCACAAAGATCGTGTACATGTTGAACTATCTGCTTAATTGTTGTTTGTATTCAGTCACAGTTTACTTGATTATTTTATCTCAGTCTCTATTGTTCATTATCGATGCATCATATCATTGTTGTTTTGGCTGATTTCATGATTTTTGAGAGCCCGAGAGACTGGAGAGATTTATGACTGAGTAAGGCCGATGGCCTGATTGTGAGATATATTATTATAGCACGTGAGTTATCCGTGCAGATCCAGATATTATATTATAGCACGTGAGTTGTCCGTGCGGATTAAGATATTTATATTATGGCACGTGAGTTGTCCGTGCAGTACGTGAGTTGTCCGTGCAGATTATAGCGTTTGGGCTGTAGAAGCCCCTCCGGAGTATGAACACCCCCAATGAGCGCGGGCACCCATTGAGTGTGAGTGTTGAGGGCTGAAAGCCGAGTGGTTGAGCTATTGCGACGAGTTGAGTGAGTGTTGCCTGAGAGGTTGTACCCGCTTTTCATTTGTTATTGCACTTAGTTGCTATCTGTCATTGTTATGAAATTCTCTGAAAGATTTTTATATCCGGATTACATGAACTTGAACTGTATAAAATTGATTTGACTTAAACTGCTGGATTTGAATGCATGTCTATTCTTTGCTGTAATTACTGAAAGTGAACTATAATTGTGTAGCTCGTCACTTTTTCAGTTCTTTATTTATTATTGTTATTTAGTGAGTTGCTTTGCATCTTTCTTCTGGATTTCATGGTGTTGCTATTTATCCTATGAGTGTTGTTGTGATACTAATATTGTCTCCCTTTTTGTCCTTTTATCTTTGTTTTATTTTTTGAGCCGAGGATCTTCCGGAAATAGCCTCTCTACTCCTTCGGGGTAGGGGTAAGGTCTGCATACACACTACCCTCCCCAGACCCCATTAATGAGATTTTACTGGGTTGTTGTTGTTGTTGTTGTTGTTATTTACTGAGTTGGTTGTACTCATACTGCACCCTGCACTTCGTGTGCAGATCCAGGTGTTCCCGGTCATAGCGGGTGTTGATTCTCGCGCACATTTGATTTTTCGGAGATTCAGAGGTAGCTATCGTATTTCGCAGACCTTGTCTCTACTTCCATATCTCCTTGTTTACTGTATTTAGCCTTAGACTATTATAGACCGTGTTTTCGGTCTTGTACTCATATTAGATGCTCATGTGCTCAGTGACACCAGGTTTTGGGAGTGTTTGTACCGGAAATTGCGAGGCCTTTTATTAAACTCAAATTATTATGTTTTTTTTTAAAGTTTAAGAAATTGTGGTTTATTGAGATTGTCGGCTTGCCTAGTATTGAGGTAGGCACCATCACGACATGTTAGGATTTTGGGTCGTGACATGCACTAAACTCTCGCTATGCACAGGGTCCGGGGAAGGGTCGGACAACAGTGAATATGCTAAAAATAGTTTAGTTTTAACATGAGTAGCATAATATGTTGGGAATTATGAATTTGAGTTTAATTACTTGTTGACTTGTAATCGTGTTCATAATTTCAAGGTCCATGGGAAAATTTAATGCTTTATTATTTATATATATATATATATATATATATATATATTCTTTTTTTTCACATGTAAATTTATTTGGTACGGTTCGATATTTTTTAAATTTATTTTCATAAAATAAAAAACTACCCTAATTATCGGTACAATTATAGGTTTATATAAAAATCTATAATTTTATTAAAAAAAACTTAAAAATTAATTCGGTACGATACGGTACGATTCAGTCAATTTAATCGATTTTTAAATATCCATAAAAATAGTTAATGCTTCCAAGTGACACCCCTAAAACTGAAGTAGTTAATACTTTCGTGTGAACTCAGCTATGCATTTGGGTAAATTGTGTCATTGTCACCTGCGATAAATAGTACTCCCTCCGTTAATTTATTTGAACCTATTTTCTTTTTAGTTCGTGCAAAAAAGAATGATCTTTTTCCTTATTTAGAAACAATTTACCTTTATACAATGATTTATAGCCACATAAAATATATGTGCCTAATTTTACACCACAAATTCAAAAGTTTTCTCTCTTTTCTTAAAATTCGTACTCAATCAAATAATTCACATAAATTAAAAAGTACGGACTATTATACTGTAGGATTTGGAAAATCGAACATATTTCTCGCTACGTAAGCCTACTGTCACCTGTCATGTCCCCTTCTCTCTTTACACATTACTTAATAATTTACTCTTCCCATCCCAATCACCATAACCACTCCTTCCCAAACCATTAAACAATTTAGAATTATTATTATTAATAATAAAATTTATCTATTTTAGATGAAAATGCATCACCAGCAAGAGAGAAAAAGTCAAAACAGGGCTCTTTTTCAACACCCATTGAAAAATATAGATAATTTTAATTACAAGAATAATATTTAAAAAATTACATCAATATCAAGGAAAATATAATTTCCTTTTTTCTGTTTTTTGCTTTATTCTTCATTTTCAGCTCAAACCCATTTCTCTCTCTTTCTTCATTTCTCCATGGATTCAGATTTCTGGACCTCTCGTCTTGCAGCTGCAAAGCGGCAGTTGAATTTACAGCAACACAATTCCTACAATCATCCAAGTTCTCAACTGGGTTTGTGTTTTTTCCTTTGGATTTTATTGCTTTTCATTGATCTGTCCAGGAAAAAAATGAGATATTTTTTTTATTTTTTGTTTCTTTGATTTTTTTTTGTTTTTGCATGATTTTGGGGGTGAAGTAGATAGGCTGAGCATAGATGATTTCGAGGTTGAAGAAGAGATCCGACCTGATTTCCCATGCCCGTATTGCTACGAGGATTTTGATATTGCCTCTCTCTGTTCCCATCTTGAAGAGGAACATTCTTGCGAGTCCAAAGTCACTGTGAGTTTCTTTTTGCAAATCATTATAGCTTTTTCTTATGCCATTTCATTTCGTTTCAATGTTTGATTTATGGTTTGGATTGGCTTATTTTGTTAAAAAGTTTTGATTTTGGGGCTATCTTATCCAAGATTTTTAATCCGATTCCTTTTTGGCGCAAATTTAAATTTGAATCCGCGGTGTTCTTTCCATTTCTTTGAAATAAGTCGCTTCTATACACATATACAGGGTAAATATCTACAAATTTACAGTCTTGATTGGTCACTAATTACTCTTGCATAAGCTATTATAAAGATATTGGCACCATTGGTTTGACAAAGATAAGTTTTTTGGTAAGACCAGATTAAGTTCTCATAAAGGTAATTTATGCTTAAACCCACCGGCTTAACCATGAGTGGCAGGAAGGTGGTATAATTTGTTCTTGGCGCATAAATAACCGTGCTTGAGTTAAACCTTTGTTCTAGTAGCAGAGGAAGTCAAAATTTTCATTAGCTAAACTAGTCTGTATTAAAGAGTGTTAAAAGTTGTGTGCTTACTCGGCCTAAATTATCCACTGAAGTTTACCTAGGTTGACCATCTTTAAGTTAAGCAGATAGGTGTAAACTCATGGTTATGGGAAACTACGTAGTAGTTAGTGTTCTCGCATTACATATACTTAGGTATAAATTCATTTCTTCTTCAGTACCCACACAGTAATTTTTTTGAATTCATTTCTTCTTCAGTACCCACACAGTAATGTTTTTGAGTATCATACGCTTTCTCTAGTTTAATGAGTATCCCGTAAAGATCCTGATTTTTCTCCATATAAATTCCTATTCTTCTTAGCTAACATGAAGCTTTTGCTTTGGATCTACTATACATATCCGAACTGAGTCTACGTAATCCCTGTAATGTCTCTAAGTCTATGCGTTTTTGCTCTTTCTCAAAGTCTCGTTGTGCTTCGTACCATGTAAGGGAACGTCATGGGCTCTGAGCCATTGCATGAAGGCAGCCCGTAACAATTCGTATAACATTGAACATCTCCTTATTCTATAACTGGAACCGACATAATCTATCTTCCTTCGCTAGGCATCTTTCAATTCCTTAGTATAAGGTTGAAAAGCTAAAGTATGCTACTCCGGCCTTTCCAAGGAACTTCAACAATATAACATCGAGAAGCTTGATAAGGCATGCTACTCCAACCTCTCCAAGGCACTTCAACTAATTGAGATGCATGCTATTTAAGGTGATGGCAGCCTTGTAGGTATTGAACCATTGTCAGGATTGAATGTCAAATCATTTCAAACCTTTATAGAGATATCATATGGTCCACATGCTTTTCTAACTTTCACAATTTTCCGGAGGATCCTTTACGTTGCTGACCTAGTTCTAAAAGTATAGTTAAGGTTAATGTAAGGGATCTCAAAATCCTTGTGATTGTAGTTGGTTAATTGATCAATATAGCTTCTCAATCTTTGATTTCATATCTCCTATCAAAGGATAGTCGTCTATTCGTGTTACAACATTTAGTTGGCTGTCACTCCCTCATGTGCTCTGCGCTTAAAAAAACATGTTTATAATATTAGGAGAAGTTGTCTTTCATTTGCACAATTTCCGAACCTTTATTACTTTTTCTTAAAGTGGAAATGAGAGCATATGGTATTGCCATTTTTTCCTTGCTGTGGGACCATTTCTGTTGTATCTCTTTCACCTAGTACCAAAATTGAGGATCTTCCAATCAGTATTTCTTCAGCATTAATTTGATACAGAGTTCCATTTCACTCTATTGTAGAGTGTATAAACAGAAAATGCTTATAAAAAAGGATGTATAAACAGAAACTAGAGATAAACAAAGAAATTGCAATAGAAAGAACAATCCTATTTAATAGTAATTTCTATAGCTGAGGATATTGTTATCAAATGTGAATGTATAGAAGCCAAGGCATCAGATTATAGAAGCGTTCGCTTCTAGATTTGCTATTGAAGTGCACATCTTGATATGTGGCTGAAGATTACACTAACATTAAGTGTCATCTCTAGTGCCTTTTCCAACAACAATGGTTGTGCCTCAATTCCAAATTAGTCGGGATTGGTTATATGAATCCTCTATATTTGTTCCACTCATTTTGGGCAGTTTCATTTCAATACTCAACAATTTGTATTTTAAAGTTGCTTAGTCCCATACTGCCTCTCCAGCCCAGGAGAATTTTGCTCTTAATCTAAGATTGAGTTGTGCATTTTAGTTCATTAAAGCATTTCCTTAGTTTTTTACATCTGCTTGAAAGGCTAGAAGAATCTCTTTTTCATCTACTCTAGTACCTGAGGAATATGTAGCCTTCAGTTCTTTATTTCTTTCTTCTCTTACCTTTACAAATGCAATTTCCTGAGGAATGTGATGGACAATGTCGCAGCATACTATGTTTGCAAAGTTATGGATTTCACCATCTAATTATTCGTCAAATTTTATCTTGTAGTGGGTCTTACGTGCTAGATAATTATTTACCTATTTTGTCCGCCTTCTGTTGCAGGTCTGTCCCATTTGTTCTCATAAAGTTTCCAGGGACATGCTAAGTCACATCACAGTGCAACATGGTCACTTACTAAGAATATCCTTTTCAATTTACTATTATTCTATGAAGATAACGTGTTGTTGAAACAGTATGCTGCTAGTACTTTCACACTGTAAGAATCTCTTATCCTGGTGAATTTTCTTTAACTCTGAAACACATGCAGCGGCGGCGTAGATTACGTAGAGTTGCAATTCCCAGCAGTCAGGCGCTCTCTCTACTAGGTAGAGATCTCCGTGAAGCTCATTTGCAGGTACTTCTAGGAGGCAGTGGATACCGATCAAGCAGTACAACATCAACCACTGCAGCCAACGACCCCTTCCTTTCTTCTCTAGCTTTGAACTTCCCCACAATTGAAGCAGAGGAAATTTCAAAATCTGTTTTATCCACTGTTGAGGACTCTACTACGAAGAATGTGACACCACAACATATATGGAAGTTAAGGTAGTGATGCTATCTATTTGCCTTTGCAGTGTAAATCTACCAAATTTTCTGGTTGTCTCTTTAGCTCTTGTATTATCAACTTGGTGTAGTTGATGTTATCCAACAATGTGTATTGAAAGAAGATCCTGACATGCCTCCAAGGTTTTGGTCTAGTGGTAAAAGCGCAAGGCGTCATGTGCGGGTTGGGCGCATGTCACAGGTTCGAATCATGCCGCAGATAAAAGCTTGATATTTAAGTGGAGAAGGATAGACGGGTGGGCCCATTATCCACTGAGTTTCGGACGGTGGACCACAGGCCCTCGATGATTTCTTGGTTATAGAAAAAAAGGGTCTTGACAGTGCAAGAAGTCAAATGCGAGATAAAAAATAGCTCCCATTAATGAACCCTGTGGTTGTTAACGCGAGATCAAAATCTTATATCGTCTATTCCACCAAAATCTTTATCTTTCTGTCTTCATTTTCTTGCAGTTTTGACCCTTCACTAAGTGCGGAAGAGCGAGAAAAGAGGATAAGACAGGCTACTGGAAGAGCTGTTTTTATCCAAGATCTTTTTGCCTCCTCTTTCTTAGCTGACTAATTGGAGGAGTAAGTGTTTCACACTTACAGTTCAAGATTTTAGTTTGTGTTGGTTATTGATTCATATTTTTGAATAACCCAGTAGCCTCAGTTGATGTTTTCTTGATGCAGCATATTGATGATTAATCATAATATCCGTCTCCTCAAAGTCCACGCAATCAGAGGTCTGGTGCCTTAAGAAAGATTTCTACCTAATAGTTTGTTTTTGTTTTAATGATATTTATGATATTGTAAGCTAGCTTGCAGAAAAGTAGATTATCATGGCAAGAAGGATTTAATCAGGATAGCAGTAGTAGATGTGTCACTTGGCACCATTTCTTTTATTTGTTTTCCCATTACAATTTTCCTTCTGTCACTGTTGTATTCATTTGTGATACAAAGGAGAAAAAGAAGAAAGCTTTTGCTTATAGTTATTGATTTTCCTTTTTATATTAGCAATATATAGTGTTTTACACTCATTAGCAACTCATAACTTGATCTATAATTATTTTCCAAAACAGATGAAAAGAGCTAGTGTAGAGTATACATTTAGGAAATTTCATGGACATCACACATCAGTACCTGTCATGTTGTCTGTTGGAGAAAATTGGGGAATTGCACAATATATAGTTGTATCTGTATGTAAACCATTAATATCCAAAAATGTGAGATGATGCCAAAGTCGGTGCCCTGCCATAGATCTTTATTCAGGTTTTCGGAGGCAAAATCTAAAACTCCTGAGATTGATCACGACCCGATATAAATATGGTTACTGCAATATTAGGCTGAATTGGAGCAACATATATAGAAAGTGATTTTATATTTAAAATGCTACTTAAACTAATAAAAAGTATGAAGTCCAACTTAGAAGGTTGCCGTCATCGGCAAGAACTTATTCCATCTGTATCCAATGATTTTAAGAATCTTTAATAGATCATTCAAAGAGAAAAAGGAAGTGGGAAAAAAAAAATCCTATAACAGACAAATTGCTGTAGCCTTCCCATTTTGAGATGTCTCTTGGTTAGCGGGCTTCAAGAATTGATACTTATCTAACTAATGTTCACAAGTACTAATAATTAGAAAACCTCTCGTTTAGACCTAATTAACAAGTCAATAGCTAACAGCCAAACATGCATATTATACACAAATCAATAACTAACACTTATTGATAATTTTGTCAAAGGGTGATTATGTTAGTTTCTCTATTCGAAAATATAATTTCTACAAAATAAAACCAGAAACAAAAGACAGAAATATAATTAGATGAATAACGTTCCGAGCCCAACAGAAAACTGTGTTTCCTTAAGGAATTTAATCCCCTCACTGTTGCCCAAGGTTGTTGGATTGATTCCTCCCATGATAGAACAGAATAACTACTCTGTAATACCGACAATGAAAATTACAGAATTTCGTCGAATCCAATAAACGACAGTAAAGAACACTAATGCTTACTTTTTTGCTTTGAAAAAAACAGTGCAGAAATGCGGAAGAGGGGAGAATATGCAAATTTCGGTGGTCTGAAAGTGAGACCAAACCTCTGAATTTATAGCCAAACAGTCTGGGTTGAATAGGTGCGAAAGTACCTGTTCACATGAGGTACTGTTTCGGCAGAAAACGTTTATATTTGGTCGCGGATTTTAATTTCAAAAACGACTGTTAGGCGTTAGAAAATTATCCGCGAAAATATCAGGAAAAATTAACGAAAAACGGGAAATTATCAAAATCCGAAGCCGAGCCGAGTGATCGACGATGACGACGGCGCGAGGCATCACTTCTTCTCAACTCTTTAAGAGCTAGAAGATGTGCTTCTCTATATAAGCACAAAAATTTTCTTTCCTTTTTTCGATGAGGGATAAAGTGCTTCGAATCCGCATCCGAAGTCGAAGCCGAGCCGAGTGAGCGACGACGATGACGGCGCGAGGCACCACTTCTTCTCAACTCTTTAAGAATTAGAAGATGCGCTTTTCTATATAAGCACAAAGCTTTTCTTTCCTTTTTCCGATGAGAGACAAAGTGCATTAGCAAAGGAAACAACTTCAAATTTTTCGTTTCCCTCCAAATCTTTTCCCTCTATTTTTTATTCACACCTCTTATTATATAAAACCCAACAATCCCCCACATGAATGGGGAATGTCTATCTAAAATATGCATGCATGAAAAACAGTGTGATTTACAAGCAAAGATTAATAACATCTGGATAAGTAGGTTTCCCTTTGAACTTTCCATAGTGAACTTATGTCGGATATACTCGGTCAATCGGTAGATTTGATATCTTTGAACCGTCGAACTTTGGTGTATAGCTAGACAGCCATAAGTCCACAATCAACCCTTTAACCGCCTTTGGTTCTCATTGTTGTGTTCGTTTTAGCCATGAACACCGTCTGGTTCATAAGTGCATAGAGAACTAACCTTACAGAATTCTCCTTGAATCGGCTTACACTTCATACTTATATAGGTGATTCCTAAACATGTTATCCCATAGATACACTATTTGATATACTCCGTATCACACTTAGAAACCATTAAAAAGCCTTAATGCTTTATCCTTGGTACTGAACATTGTCTCTTCACGAGAATAGACCAAAATATTACTTGACAATGTTGAACCGTCACTAATGACTTTGTTTGATCTCCTTGAACCTAGATCTTAGGATCTCTAGTCTTCTAGGTAGAGTTATAGCCATAGTGACTTGTCCTCGGCCATAGTCCCAATCCCTTCGATGATTTATCAACCACCTCTCTATTTAGGCCTTTTGTAAGTGGATTTGGCACATTATCTTTTGACTTTACGTAGTCAATTGTGATAATTCCACTAGAGAGTAGTTGTCTAACAGTATTATGTCTTCGCTGTATGTGACGAGATTTTTCATTATACATAACGCTTCTAGCCCTTTCTATTGCCGCTTGACTATCGCAATGTATACATATATGAGCCAATGGTTTGGCCAAAACGGAATATCTTCCAAGAAATTTTGGAGCCATTCAACTTCTTCTCCAGCCTTATCTAAAGCTATAAACTTAGACTCCATTGTAGAGCGAGCGATGCATGTTTGTTTGGATGATTTCCAAGAAACTACTCCTCCACCAATTGTAAAAACATATCCACTTGTGGACTTTGTTTCTGATAAACTAGTGATCCAATTTGCATCATTATATCCTTCAATTACCGCATGATACTTACTGTAATGCAAATCATAATCGTGGGTATGTTTTAGATACCCCAAAACTCATTTCATTGACATCCAATGAGTTTGGTCGGGATAACTTGTATAACGACTCAGTTTACTTACTGCACAAGCTATATCAGGTCGTGTACAATTTATGATATACATTAAACTTTCTAACACTCGAGCATAATCCAACTGAGATTTGATTTGACCTAGATTCTTTGTAAGAGCCACATTTACATCAATCGGGGTCTTTGCGACTTTAAAATCAAAATACTTGAATTTTTCCAGTACCATTTTAATGTAATGAGATTGAGACAATACCAATCCTTGAGGAGTCTTATGGATTTTAATTCCTAGAATTAAATCAGCAACTCCTAAGTCTTTCATATCAAACTTGTTAGCAAGCATATGCTTAATAGCATTTATATCCGCAATGTCTTTGCTCATTATTAACATTTCATCAACATATAAACATACAATGACTATATGATTTGGAGTGTTTTTAATGTAAATACATTTACCACACATTTATTAATCTTAAATCCATTTGCCAACATTGTTTGGTCAAATTTCGCATGCCATTATTTAGGTACTTGCTTCAAACCGTAAAGTGACTTAACAAGTCGGCACACCTTCTTTTATTTTTCGGGAACCATGAACCCTTTAGGTTGTTCTATATAAATTTCTTCCTCAAAATTTCTATTCAAGAAGGATGTCTTCACATCTATCTGATGGATTTCAAGACCATACATGTCGGCTAATGCTATTAACACCCGAATAGATATAATCCTCTTTACCGGTGAGTATGTATCAAAATAATCAAGACCCTCTCGTTATCTAAACCCTTCAACAACTAATCTTGTCTTATATTTGTCAATAGTACCATCAGTTTTCATTTTCCTTTTGAAAATTCACTTAGAACCCAAAGATTTATTTCCTGGAGGAAGATCAACCAATTCCCAAGTATGATTACTTAATATGGATTCTATCTCGCTATTGACTGCCTCTTTCCAATATTGTGCTTTCGAGAAAGATATTGCTTCTTTATACGTTTGAGGCTCATTTTCCAACAAAAATATTAGAAAGTCTGGTCTAAAGGAAGTAGTTGTCCTTTGACGTTTACTACGTCTTGGATTTTCCTCATTAAACGTACTTTCTTTTGCTTCTTCTCAAGGTCGCTTAGAATTTTCACTAGACGACTCATATTCATTTTTATACGGATAAATATTCTCAAAGAATTCAGCATTATCGGATTCGATTACCATATTAATATGAATGTCAGGATTTTCTGATTTATGAACCAAAAAACGATATGCCTTATTATTTCTTGCATATCCTATAAAAATTCAATCAACCGTTTTCGGTCCAATCTTCATCTTTTTGGGTTTAAGAACTTGCACTTTAGCCAAACACCCCCACTTTAAAATATTTTAAGTTGAGTTTTCTACCTTTCCTATTTTCATATGGAATAGATTGCGTTTTGCTATGGGGAACTCGATTGAGTATTTGATTAACTGTAAGAATAGCTTCCTCCCACAAGTTTTGGGGTAAAACCGAATTTATAAACAAGGCATTCATCATCTTCTTTAATATTCTATTCTTTATTTTCGCAATTCTATTAGATTGTGGTGAGTAAGGGGCAGTTGTTTGGTGAATAATGCTATATTCCAAACATATTTCTTGAAAAGGAGATTCATATTCGCCACCATAATCACTTCTTATCATTTTGATCTTTTTGCTTAGTTGCGCTTCAACTTCATTTTTGTATTGCTTGAATGCCTCAATTTCTTCATCTTTACTATTAAGTAAATAAATATAGCAATATCTTGTACTGTTGGACTTCTTATCAAGAATGGATTTAAGCGTGTGTTTGTTTCTAAAAAAGTTGTAATAAGTAAGAATGATGTATATGTAGGAAAAGGCTACCTAACTGAGGGCCTTTTCAAGTTGAATGTAATAGCTATTGATATCAATAAAGTTCAAGCTTCTTCTTACTTACTTGAGTCAAATAATTTATGGCATGCATGTTTAGGTCACGTCAACTTCAAAACTATACGAAAAATGATTAACTTGGAAGTATTGCCTAAATTTGAATGCGATAATTTGAAATGTCAAATATATGTAGAATCTAAGTATGTTAAACATCCTTATAAGTCGGTAGAAAGGAATTCAAATCCTTTAGACTTAATTCACACAGATATTTGCGATATGAAGTCAATACCATCTCGCGGCGGAAAAATGTATTTCATAATTTCAAGTTATAACATTTATTGAAAAGTTGCCTCCACTGTGGAAGGACTTTATGAATTACTTGAAACATAAGCGCAAGGAGATGACGCTTGAAGTCCTTATTGTTCGTCTATGGATTGAAGAGGACAACAAGGCTGCTGAAAAGAAGTATCGTAAAAACTCAACAATAATGGGAGCAAATATTATTTGGGAAGCATCTACAAGCAACAGAAAGAGAAAGAAGCTGTCTGGTCTAAAGAATTACCCGAGCAAGAAAAAGTTCAAAGGTAATTGCCACAATTGTGGAAATGTTGGACATACAGTTGTGGACTGTCGTGCAACGAAGAAGGACAAGAAAAAGAATCAAGCAAACATGGTTGAAAAGAATGATGAAATTGAGGACTTATGTGCCATGCTATCTGAATGCAGCTTGGTAGGAAATCCCAAGTAGTGGTGGATTGATTCTGGAGCCACTCGCCATGTTTGTGCTAAATAAGAGTTATTTGCCTCTTATGTTCCCGCAAGGCCTGACAAGACTATCTTTATGTGAAACTCCGCAACAACAAAAATTGAAGGAGTTGGGAAGATAACTTTGAAGATGACTTCGGGCAAAGTTGTGACTCTAAAAAATGTTTTCCATGTTCCTAAAATTCGCAAGAATTTGGTCTCTCATGATGCTATAAACATTGTACAAGCCATCTTCCAAGCAACTTAAAATATAGTTTTTGTATAAGAAGTCAGAATGTTTCCATGCCTCCGTGACCACAAATCATTCATTTTCGGGAGTTTCTTCTCCTAAAACCGGAACGTCCTCGCTGATAAAGTGGTGCAAACTGAGTGTGGTTAGATAGAAGAATATTTTCTGCTGCCATCGCTTGAAATCCACGCCGGCAAACTTTTTGGGTTTTTATGACGGTGCCATCACAGGTGCAGCCGTTGTGTGACTTGAAGACGCAGCCATTGCAATATTCTGTTGTTCCGTACTTGTTGTCATTTTTCTGTAAAAGAAATTGACACAACCAGAATTACTAAGTCGGTGAAGTTTTTGTATCTTAAAATCGAATACAAACAACTAAGTAGAAAATCACTAGGATTTTAATCTCGGATTGAGTAGAAAGCCGCAAAGACTTTAATCTCACTGGAGTAGAAAATCCAAAGATATTAATCTCCAAAACGGGAGTAGAAAATTACTAAAATTTTAGTCTCCCAAAGCAGAAAGTAAGATGAATACAAAATATAAAAAATGTGAAATTCCTTAAGCTTTCGAAAATATAATTTCTGCAAAATAAAACGATAAACAAAAGACAGAAATATAATTAGATGAATAGCGTTCCGAGCCAAACAGAAAACTGTATTTTCTTAAGAAATTTTATCCCCTCACTGTTGCCCAAGGTTGTTGGATTAATTCCTCCCATGATGGAACGAAACAACTATTCTGTAATACCGGCAATGAAAATTACAGAACTTCGTCGAACTCAACAAACGACAGTAAACCACACTGATGCTTATGGTTTTGCTTTGAAAAGAACAGTGCAAAATTAAGAAGAGAGAGGGGAGAATATGCAAATTTCTATGGTCTGAAAGTGAGACCAAACCTATGAATTTATAGCCAAACAGTCTGGGTTGAATAGGTACGAAAGTACCTGTTCACATGAGGTACTGTTTCGGCAAAAAACGTTTATATTTGGTCACGAATTTTAATTTCAAAAATGACCGTTAGGCGTTAGGAAATTATCCGCGAAAATATAAGGAAGAATTAACGGAAAACGGGAAATAAATTTGGTCCAAAATATTATCAATCAATCATATCAATTGACCGAATCTGAATCCGAAGGTGAAGCCGAGCCGAGCGAGCGAGCGACGTCCACGGCGCGAGACACCACTTCTTCTAAACTCGTTAAGCGCTATAAGATGTGCTTTTCTATATAAGCACAAAGATTTTCTTTCCTTTTTCCGATGAGGGACAAAGTGCATTAGCAAAGGAAACAACTTCAAATTTTTCGTTTCCCTTTAAATCGTTTCCCTCAATTTTTCATTCACACCTCTTATTATATAAAACCCAACAATCCCCCACATGAATGGGGAATAACTATCTAAAATATGCATGCATGAAAAACTATGTGATTTACAAGCAAAGATTAATTGCATCTGGATAAGTTGTTTTCCCTTTGAACTTTCCATAGTGAACTTATGTCGGATATACTCGGTCAATCAATAGATTTTATATATTTGAACCGTCAAACTTTGGTGTATACCTAAATAGCCATAAGTCATACAATCAACCCTTTAACCGCCTTTGGTTCTCATTGTTGTGTTCGTTTCAGTCATGAACACCGCCTGGTTCATAAGTGCGTAAAGAACTGTCCTTACAGAATTCTCCTTGAAGCGGCTTACACTTCACACTTATATAGGTGATTCCTAAATATGTTATCCCATAGATACACTATTTAATATATTCCGTATCAAACTTAGAAACCATTAAAAAGCCTTAACGATTTATCCTTGGTACTCACGAGAATAGACCAAAATTTTATTTGACAATGTTGAACCGTCCCTAATGACTTTGTTTGATCTCCTTGAACCTAGATTTTGGGATCTCCAGTCTTCTAGGAAGAGTTACCGCTACAGTGACTTGTCCTCGGCCATAGTCCCATTCCCTTAGATGCTTTATCAACCACCTTTCTATTTAGGCCTTTTGCAAGTGGATCCGACCCACTATCTTTTGACTTTACGTAATCAATTGTGATAATTCCAAAAGAGAGTAGTTGTCTAACGGTTTTATGTCTTTGTCGTATGTGACTAGATTTATTGTTATACATAACGCTTCCAGCCCTTCCTATTACCGCTTGACTATCGCAATGTATACATATATGAGCCACTGGTTTGGGCCAAAACTGAATATCTTCCAAGAAATTTCGGAGCCATTCAACTTCTTCTCCAGCCTTATCTAAAGCTATAACCTCAGACTCCATTCTAGAGCGAGTGATGCATGTTTGTTTGGATGATTTCCAAGAAATTGCTCCTCCGCCAATTGTAAAAACATATTCACTTGTTGACTTTGTTTCTGATGAACCAGTGATCCAATTTCCATCACTATATCCTTCAATTACCGCAGGACACTTACTATAATGCAAAGCATAATCATGGGTATGTTTTAGATACCCCAAAACTCATTTCATTTCCATCCAATGAGTTTGGTCAGGATTACTTGTGTAACGACTCAGTTTACTTACTGCACAAACTATATAAAGTCGTGTACAATTCATGATATACATTAAACTTCCCAACACTCAAGCATAATCCAATTGAGATTTGCTTTGACCTAGATTCTTTGTAAGAGCCACATTTACATCAATCGGGGTCTTTGTGAATTTGAAATCCAAATACTTGAATTTTTCCAATACCATTTTAATGTAATGAGATTGAGACAATGACAGTACTTGAGGAGTCCTATGGATTTTAATTCCTAAAATTAAATCAGCAACTCCTAAGTCTTTCATATCAAACTTGCTAGCAAGTATACGCTTAGTAGCATTTATATCTACAATGTCTTTGCTCATTATTAACATAGCAGCAACATATAAATATACAATGACTATATGATTTGGAGTATTTTTAATGTAAACACATTTATCACACTTATTAATCTTAAATCCATTTGCCAACATTGTTTGGTCAAATTTTGCATGCCATTATTTATGTATTTTCTTCAAACCGTAAAGTGACTTAACGAGTCGGCACACCTTATTTTTTTTCCCGAGAACCATGAACCCTTAAGGTTGTTCCATATAAATTTCTTCCTCCAAATCTCCATTCAGAAGGTTGTCTTCACATCCATCTGATGGATTTCAAGACCATACACGGCGGCTAATGCTATTAACACCCGAATAGATATAATCCTCGTTACCGGTGAGTATGTATCAAAATAATTAAGACCTTCTCATTGTCTAAACCCTTTAACAACTTATCTTGCCTTATATTTGTCAATAGTACCATTAACTTTCATTTTCCTTTTGAAAATCCACTTAGAATCCAAAGGTTTATTTCCTGAAGGAAGATCAACTAATTTCCAAGTATGATTACTTAATATGGATTCTATCTCACTATTGATTTCCTCTTTCCAATATTGTGCTTCCGAGGAAGACATTCCTTTTTTAAACGTTTGAGGCTCATTTTCCAATAAAAATATCAGAAAGTCTGGTCCAAAGGAAGTAGTTGTCCTTTGATGTTTATTGCATCTTGTATTTTCCTTATTAAACGTACTTTCCTTTGCTTCCGTGTGCAATAAATTTGTGCAGAAAAATAAAACTACAAACACAAACAACTATAAAAAAAAGATTTTATTGATAAACATTGCAGGTTATAACTCTGTTTATCCCTTGATTCTTCCCTCCGATTTATTATCCGTAATTCGGGGGCCTTAGCGGCGTATTTCTCGAACATAGAATAATATGCATCTCCTTGATGTATTTGATGATCAAAAAGCATATTGCAACACTCTATTTTGAACTTGAATGTTGCTAGAACTTTGAGCAAGACATATTTGACATGTCTTTGATCTCTAATGAATATTCCATGAATTTTTATAAAATTTCGAGATCTTATATGTGATATCTTTGTACACTATGGATTGCTGAGATCATCTTTGAAGGACATATGTAGCCTTATTTATAGGCATGAATTAGGGTTTGGGTGGAGTAGCCACCAAGTAACCCTAATAGACTCCTAATATTTTAAGAGTCTTCTTGAATTTAGGATTTATTTTGATATGTTAAAATTTCAGTGTCTATAGCTTCTTCTCGAGGTCGCTTAGCATTTTCACTAGACGACTCGCATTCAGTTTTAAACGGATAAATATTCTCAAAGAATTCACTATTATCGGATTCGATTACCGTATTATTATGAATGTCAGGATTTTATGATTTATGAACCAGAAAACGATATGCCTTACTATTTCTTGCATATCCTATGAAAATGCAATCAACCATTTTCGGTATAATTTTTATCCTTTTGTAATGACCCGGCCGGTCGTTTCGAGAGTTATAGCCCCATTTTCCCCATTTCTACTTTTTTTATGTTATTCAACTATATTATATTATATCGGATTAGTTGGTTCGGGACCGGAGTGGTTTCAGAGTGAATTGAGACACTTAGTCTCTTAAGTTAAAAAAGTCAACCGGATATTGACCTATGTGTAAACGATCTCGAATTTGAATTCTGATGATTTCGTTAGCTCCGTTAGGTAATTTTGGACTTAGGAGTGCGTCCGGAATAAAATTTGGAGGTCCGTGGTAGAATTAGGCTTGAATTGGCGAAATTGGAAATTGGGCGATTTCGGTCGGCAGTGGAAAATTTGATATCGGGGTCGGAATGGAATTTTGGAAGTTGAAGTAGGTTCGTAGTATCATTTGTGATGTGTGTGCAAAATTTGAGGTTATTCGGACATGGTTTGTTGGTTTCGGCATCGGTTGCCGAATTTGGAAATTTAGAAATTCTTAGGCTTGAATCCGAGGATAATTTGGTGTTTGGATGTTATTTTGAGTGATTCGAAAGTTCGACTAAGTTTTTATGTTGATATATGACTTGTTGGTATTTTTGGTTGAGGTCCCGAGGGCCTCGGGGTGATTTCGGATGGATAACGGATTTGTCGAGGTTGGAAAATGCAGCTGAAGCTGCTGCTTCAGCTATTTCCGCACCTGCGGAAGGAAGAGTCGCAGGTGCGAGGCCGCTGGTGCGCATGGGAAGTCCGCAGGAGCGGGCAATGCTGGGCTAGGCAGGATGTGCAGTTGCGTGTTGGAGGTCGCATCTGCGAGCCCGCGGGTGCAAAACCTGGGGCGCAGATGTGGAAAGGGGGACGTTGGGTAGGCTTCGCAGAAGCAGAGGAAACGCGCAGGTGCGCCTTCGCAGGCGCGGGGTTTTGGGACGCAGATGCGGAATCTGGGCTCCTAAGTGAGTTCCAAGTTGCTTGAGCCCTAATGCTCGTATATATGGTGATTTCCCGTTGTTTAAACATGTAATTAGTGAAAATGAGGGGTTAGGGCTTGAGATATTTGGAGGAGTAATTTAAGGATTTGAAGGACCAACGATGTCGGATATTTATGAATTTGGTATGGTTAGACTCGTGAGTGAATGGGTTTTCTAGTTTTGTAAATTTTATCGAATTTCGAGACGTGGGCCGGGGCCGTGTTTGAGCCAATTTCGGATTTTGATCTAATTTTGTAGCTTTTCTTGTGGAATTTATTACATTCGCGCGTATTGATGGTATTGTGCTGATTTTTAATAGATTCGGAGCATTTGGAGGCCGAGTCCAGAGGCAAGAGCATTGCGGGGTAGCGATTTGACCGGTTTGAGGTAAGTAACGATTGTAAATCTTGTACTGAGGGTACGAAAACCCCGAATTGTTGTATCATTCTACTATTTTTANGTTGCCGAATTTGGAAATTTAGAAATTCTTAGGCTTGAATCCGAGGATAATTTGGTGTTTGGATGTTATTTTGAGTGATTCGAAAGTTCGACTAAGTTT
>AWOL01S0027521.1:2410-14924 GCA_000715115.1 Nicotiana otophora | reverse complement strand
TGAGTTGGCGTACTCACGTTACTCCCTACACCTTGTGTGCAGATCCAGGTGTAGCTGGACACGGTAGCGGTTGTTGATTATTCTGGTTGCAGATATTTTCAGGGATAGCAAGGTAGTTACTTGGCGACCGTAGCCCCTGCTCTTCTCCCTCTTATCTTCCTTTAGTTGTATTTAGCTATTTTCCAGACTATGTTAGTCTCGATATTGTCAGACAAATGGTAGTAGATGCTCATGACTAGTGACACCCCGATGTCGGGCTTTTTCCTCCGCATTTTTATTTTGCTTTGAACTCCTTTACAAAGGTTTTTATGTTTAATAACATTGAAATTTTCTTTGAAATGAAAATATCGGTTTTTGGAAATGAGTCGGCTTGCCTAGTTCCACGATAGGCGCCATCACGACAGGGGTTAGTTTGGGTCGTGACACCTTTTAGGTTTAGGAACTTGAACTTTAGCCAAACACTCCCACACTTTAAAATATTTTAAGTTGGGTTTCCTACCTTTTCATTTTTTATATAGAATGGATTGCATTTTATTATGGGGAACTCGATTGAGTCTTTGATTAGCTGTAAGAATAGCTTTCCCCCACAAGTTCTGGGGTAAACCCGAATTTATCAACAAGGCATTTATCATCTCCTTTAACATTCTATTCTTTCTTTCCGCAATTTCATTAGATTGCGGTGAGTAAGGGGCAATCATATCAATTGACCAAATCTGAATCTGAAGCCGAAGCCGAGCCGGGCCGAGCGAGCGAGCGACGTCCACGGCGCGAGGCACCATTTCTTCTCAACTCTTTAAGAGATAGAAGATGTGCTTCTCTATATAAGCACAAAGATTTTCTTTCCTTTTTACGATGAGGGACAAAGTGCATTAGCAAAGAAAACAACTTCAAATTTTTCGTTTCCCTTTAAATCTTTTCACTCAATTTTCCATTCACACCTCTTATTATATAAAACCCAACAATCCCCCACATGAATGGGGAATAGTTATCTAAAATATGCATGCATGAAAAACTGTGTGATTTATAAGCAAAGATTAATTGCACCTGGATAAGTTGGTTTCCCTTTGAACTTTCTATAGTGAACTTATGTCGGATATACTCTTATAATCGGTAGATTTTATATCTTTGAACCGTCGAACTTTGGTATATTCCTAAATAGCCATAAGTCACACAATCAACTCTTTAACCGCCTTTGGTTCTCATTGTTGTGTTCGTTTCAGTCATGAACACCGTCTATTCATAAGTGCGTAGAGAACTGTCCTTATAGAATTCTCCTTGAAGCGGCTTACACTTCACACTTATATATGTGTAACGACCCGACTTGTCATTTTAAGAATTTATATTCTGTTCGGTGGCTTAAGGTCTCGAGCAGCTTTGAAATGTGTATTATGACTTGCGAGGGTGGTCAAGTTTGGTTTTCGGATGATTCAGGATTTAATTGAAAGAACAATTCTTGTTTTGGAAGCTTAAGTTGAAATAATTGACCGGATGGTGAATTATGTATAAACGACCCCAAAACGGAATTTTGATGATTCAAATAGCTCCGTATGGTAATTTTGGACTTAGGAGCGTATCCGAAAAAATTATTTGGAAGTCCGTAGTGAAAGTTTGCTTGAAATGGCGAACGTTGAATTTTTGGGAAGTTTGACAGGGGAGTTGACTTTTTGATATCGGATTCGGAATTCAGTTCTGAAAATTTTTATAGATCTTTTATATCATTTATGAATTGTGTGCAAATTTGAGGTCAATCGGAATTGATTTGATAGGTTTCGGCATCGAATGTAGAAGTTGGAAATTCTTAAGTTCCTTAAGCTTGAATTGGGGTATGATTCGTGGTTTTAGCGTTGTTTTATGTGATTTGAGGTTCTAACTAAGTCCGTATGATATTTAGGACTTGTTGGTATATTGGGTTAAGGTCCCGAGAGCCTCGGGTGAGTTTCGGAGTGGTTTTAGATCATTTTTAACTGCTGTTTTGTTTTTTACAGCAATGTGCGAAATTTCTGATGCATAGAGTTGACTTTGGAAGCTTATATAAATCTATAAGGAATATGGAAATTATAAAGTATAAAAGTTGTATCTCTTTGATTCTAGTTTCCATAATAATAAACCATTCATCATTCAGACATTTTTACAAAAATTTATGATCGATTGACTGAAGATGGTACTGCAGTTTTTGGCTGCAACAGTGTGCATCGCCAGAAATTTCTGTTGCACATGACTGACTTTGGGAGCTTATATCTCGCAATCTATAAGGAGTTGGGCAATAAGCCTAACATGAAAGTTGTAGCCCTTTATATCTAGTTTGCAGAAATTTAAACTGTTTGGCAGTTGGAGTTGAGTATAAGAAGTTATGGTTAACAAACTATAGGCTGTCGGAGAAGAGTTTTGGAAGAGTTTGATGTTTTCAGCATAAGCATGTAATGATCCAAAGGTCCATTTTTAGTTCTAGAGATTGAAATTCGATTTTGAGACTTCCTGGATTTTGATAATGAATTATAGGAGTGATCTGAAAAGTTTGGTCTAATTTCATCAAGTCGCGATTGGGTTTTTAGCACGAAATATGAGTTAATTATTTAACGAGCGAAATTGGTATCGCATAGAGCAAATGAGCTCCGAATTGAGTTTTGATTGAACGATTAGGTTTGTATTATTAGTTGTGACTCATAGAAAAAAGAATCGTCGAATTCTGACTTCGTATGATGGAGTTATAGCCTTTTTAGTGAAAACAATAACTGATGGTGCAAGCAAGTTCTGGTGTGGACTTTTAGTGACGAAAAATTGACTTTTAGTGACGGAAAATGAACTTTTAGTGACAGATGGGCAGAAACTTAAGGACCAAAAATGGTCATTTCCTTCATTTCATTTTTGAAATTTTGGAGCACGGTTCTTGGACGATTTTGAGGATTTCTTCACGACTTCGACTTGGGTAAATGTCCTATATTCAAAAGTGATTATATTTCATAAATCCATGGTTATATTCATCATTTATTTCAGATTTAAATGGAAGAAATCAAGTTTTTTGCAAAACATTTTAAGAACAAAAATTTTAGATTTGGAGGTCGAGTTGTTATCGGAATTTAATAAAATTGCTATGGGTTGACTCGTAATTGAATGAGTTGTCGGATTTTGTGAGTTTCGTCAGATTTCGAGATGTGGGCTCCACGGGCGATTTTTGAGTTAAATTTCGGATTTTATTGGAAAATTAGCATTTTCATATGGAATTAATTTCTATAATTAGTATTGACTGAATTGAATTAATTTGGATAGATTTGAGTTTTTCGAAGGTCAATTCAAGTAAGAAGGCAATTTTGGAATATCGGCATAACTTCAAAAAAAGGTAAGTATCTTGCCTAACCTTCAGTTGGGGAATTACCCCTTAGGCATTATGTGGAAATTGTGTGATTGAAACCCGTGTACGCAAGGTGATGAGTACGTACTTAGTTTATATGTGCAAATTATATCGGTTAAAATTCATAGACACCTTTTATGTATTAAATTGGAAAATTGTTGGAACTTAATAAATCCTTGAATTGTCATACCTCGTTTCTTGTTTGTCGAAATTGTATTTTATATGATAATTTGGTGTATTGTCACTTGGATTTTTATGTGACGAGTAGGTACTTAGTTTATACGTACAAATTATATCGGTTAAAATTCGTAGACACCCTTATGTATTAAATTGAAAAATTATTGGAACTTAGTAAATCCTTGAATTGTCATGCCTCGTTCCTTGTTTGTTGAAATTGTATTTTATATGATAATTTGGTGTTATTGTCGCTTGGATTTGTATGTGAATTCTGTGTGCTTGTTGATTTGATATTAAATAAGTTTAAAATGAGCCATTAATTTATATTTATTAAAATCTGGATTAAAGAATTCGTTGTCCTATGTTGAGTTACTTTTCCATCTCTGTTGTTGTTTTCAGATTTTATATACGTTGTGTGGAGCCTTGGACTATTTTTGAGAAATTTATTGATTTTACTATATCATTGGAATTGGTTGTGGCCATTGGGCAAATTGTGATATGAATTAATTATGTTGTGTTATCGTGATAATATTCCGTATAAATTATTGTGTGATTTGAGTTGTTATTATGAGGATATAAGGGTGGTATTTCACTGTTGATATTATGTGGGTATAAGGGTGGTATTTCACTGTGGTTATGTGTATTGGAATATTGTCTGGGTGAAGTGATAAGGATGACTATTATACGGAGCGATAAAGGTGGTTATATGAGCGATAAGATTGGCTATTGATATTGTCAGGGCGGAGGGATAAGTGAGGCTATTATAGGAGTGATAAGGGTGGCTATAGGAGAGATAAAAGTGGCTATTGTCAGGGATGATATATGATGATATGGAGTTATTGTGTTGGTAATTTTTATGTGATGATGTGGGGTTATTGTGTTGGTAATTTTTATGTGATGATGTGGGGTTATTGTGTTGGTAATTTTCATATCTTGTGCAACTTGTCTTGTTGTTTTGGTAAATTTGATAACAGTCTGATCTATGTCAAAAATTGAGAGCATGTGGCTATTGCTAGGCGGATTATGTTATATGCGATCGGGTTGCACGCCGCAACAGGTATGATTAATGTTATATGGGATCAGTTGCACGCCGCAACAGATATTAAATGTGGGTACGAGGTGCCGGGGAAAATATGATGATGATGATGATATTGGCACGTGAGTTTTCCTTGCGGTTGTGATAGAGATATTGGCACGATGTGCCGTGAAAATATAAAAGTGGGCTGAGACCCGTATTTTGTAATTATGAGATGAGGTGTCACAAGGTGACTTTTATTTGAAAGTATTATATTCTAAATATTAGTTGAAAGAATTATATTTGAAGGATATTATTTGAAAGAATTATATTTGAAAAAATTATATTTGAAGGATATTTAATTGAAAGAAGTATGTTCGAAATATATTTATTGGAAAGGATTATATTCTAGACATTTTTATTGAAAAACTTATAGATGAAAGATCTATATTTTGAAAGACTTGATTATTGGTTGTACTTGTGTTCATCACCTCTTTGAGCAATATTGATGGAGTTCTTGCTGCTTTGTTGTTTACATCACTAGTTGATTATTGTTGCTATTACTGCTATTTGTTTTTCTATTATTTTTGTATACTATATTGCACAGGTTATTGGACTATGAGTGTCTTGACTGTACCTCATCACTACTCCACCGAGGTTAGCCTTGATACTTACTGGGTACCGATTGTGGTATACTCATACTACACTTCTGCATATTTTTATGCAGAGCCAGGTATTTGAGATATCAGACTCGGACAGAGTTAGAGTGGGATCGCAAGGATTCAAGGTAGAGCTACTTGGTCGCCGCAGTCCCTTGGAGTCTTTCTATTTTATTGTACTGTTAATCATTATTCAAACAGTATTGAGTATTCGATCCTTGAGATAATTTCATGTATTCAGTTAGAGTTCGTGAATCAGTATTACCAGTCTTGGGAGGTTGTTTGTAATTATTTCTGCTGTTGCTTTCGATTATCTATTAAAAAATAAATTAGCTTAAATTGTAATTACAATAGACTTACTTAGTCTTAGAGACTAAGTGCCATAACGACGCCTGTGGTGGGATTATGGGTCGTGACAATAGGTGATTCCTAAACATGTTATCCCATAGATACACTATTTGATATACTCCGTATCAAACTTAGAAACCATTAAAAAGTCTTAATGCTTTATCCTTGGCACTGAATATTGTCTCATCACGAGAATAGACCAAAATTTTATTTGACAATGTTGAACCGTCAGTAATGACTTTGTTTGATCTCCTTCAACCTAGATCTTGGGATCTCCAGTCTTCTAGGTAGAGTTACTGCCACAGTGACTTGTCCTCGGCCATAATCCTATTCCCCCTTCGATGATTTATCAACCACCTCTCTATTTAGGCCCTTTGTAAGTGGATTCAACACATTAGCTTTTGACTTTATGTAGTCAATTGCGATAATTCCACTAGAGAGTAGTTGTCTAACGGTATTATATATTCGTCGTATGTGACGAGATTTTTCATTATACATAACGCTTCCAACCCTTCCTATTGCCTAACCGAAGCCGAAGCCAAAGCCGAGTCGAGCGAGCGAGCGAGCAACGACGACGGCGCGAGGCACCACTTCTTCTCAACTCTTTAAGAGCTAGAAGATGTACTTCTCTATATAAGCACAAAGAGTTTTTTGTCCTTTTTCTGATGAGGGACAAAGTGCATTAGCTAAGGAAACAACTTCAAATTTTTCGTTTTCCTCCAAATATTTTCTCTCCATTTTCCATTCACACCTCTTATTATATAAAACCCAAGAGATTATTGTTTTAGGAACTCTGAATTTCAAACTATTTAACTCTAGTTAAAACCTTTTAAAATATTTTTCATGGAAGTCCTTTTCTCAGGTAGTAATACGTTTAGTACTTGTGAGTTGTGAGTAGTATACGAGTGATAGTAAAAGAAGATAATACTTACCTATGTTATATGGTTAAGAAAAAAGTAAAATATGGAGAGGAAAAAAATTGTTTATGTTATGAAAATATTATTGTGGGTGTCTATTTATATTACTCTGCCGTAGATAATTTTCCTGAAGAAGATTATCCATTTTGTATTGCATTGAAGTTTATCTCCAAGCAGCTGATGCAGGCAGGTTGCAAGCAACTCAATGAAATGACTTGCAGCAACTTCTTATTAAACATGCAGGTTGCAAGCAACTCATGCAGACATCTTACAAGCAGCTCAAGGAAAGCCTTACAGCTGCTTCCTGAAAAGCCCTGCATCTGCTTCTTTTCTTCTATAAATAGAGGAGATTTCAGTTTATTATGTACATCAATTTGAAGTTGAATAATATATCAATCTATTTCTATACTTATCTTCAGTTTATTTACTTTACAACTTTTATTTTATAACACGTTATCAGGACGAGACTCTACCCTCTTTGAGTACTTACTTTGAATTTAACTTTTCCATTCCAGGAATATGAAGTAATTAAAAGGCACGATATCCTTTGTCTAATGCATCGATTGAGAGCAAGAGATACATAGGTTGTTTTTCTCTTTAAATGGCATGATATTACAAAGCTATTGGTCGGTACTCTCTGCCTACGAAATCCTTTACTGGGAGAAGGTTTGATTTTGCAATTTTATTTAGCTAACCTTGCAAGCAACTACTTGTGTACTTTCTTGTTAATCGAGAAAATTTTGTTATTGTACATCACGGTAAGGTACGTGACTTATAGCACTTCAATCTCATTTTCACAAAATATTTTGGCACCAAATTCATCAAAAGCATGATGCCAATATTCTACAAGATGGTTAGTTCGCAATGACTCATATATGCAATATTTAACTCAATCTTTGCTTTGGTTCCTAACTCCAGTAGAGTTTTGCACGAAATATTTAACCATTGGCAGTGGCAATATTTCTTTTCTCGTTATGATTTAATTTCATGGTTCATTTGAACTCTATCAGAGTATGACCATCAGAAGTGGCAATATTTCGTATATCTCATTGTAACTAAATTTTGTTAACCACCAGAAGTGGTATATGCTTATGATCACCAGAAGTGATAATTTTTCGTACTTCAAATTTGCCCCTGAAGTAGTAAACAATTAAAATTTTCTCCTGAAGCAAGAAAATATTATAAAGCGGTGTAATTATCACAACTCACCTCCTAAAGAGATAGAATAATAAAGGATATAAATATTATTTTTGTGGCATAGAGATCATTGCCGCACGTACCTGTTGTACGTCAAATATCTTTAAAAAATTTTCATTCTAAGGCAAAAGGATTCTTGTAGAATACTTTCTATTATAGCCACACTGATATGTTATGGTTAGTTGTTATTAACTACTCCGAAGAAAATAACAACTCATGTATCTTTCCCTGAAAGATGTAATGACTATATGGTTGCCACTTTGATATAAAAAATTCAGATGTTAATGGTATTTCTCCCTGAAGGAGACATTTGTCACAAAGTTGGTAGTAAAATTACTGAAATTCTTAATTTCTGACATTTATAAATTTAGAATTGTATTTATATTGTTCATTTGTTTATGATTTTCTCTCATGATACCAGAAGTGCCTGACTAATATTTGATAGTACAAAATGTATCAACAACTCTTGAAGAGCTAACTATTTGTCTAGAAGACACATGACACCAGTAATGTCTGAATAATTTTAGATTGTAGATAATAAATGAAGACTCTCTAAGAGATTATATATAAATATGTCATTCATATTATATGACTATGGTCAAAACATATGTTGTACCAAACCCGAAGTTTACTAATATAAATTGCTATCATATTGAGACTACAAATGATTGAAAGTTTGAAAATCTTCATGTTTCCACAATCATAGGGGTAAAATAATATGTATGTGAAAATTTACCCGCCTTATTCTTTAATTTGTACTACATCATGTATCACAGTAAATCAAAAATTTACTAATGCAAAAGCAGTCACAGTAAATTGGAAGTTTTACTGAGGCAAAAGTTGCTACAGTAAATCAGAAGCTTACTAATATAAAAGTTTATGCCATAGTAAATCAGAAGTTTACTAAGAGATAGCACATGCCATGATAAACTTGAAGTTTTCATTTGCCATTTTAAATGAGCTATTTGAGAATTCAGATTAGTATATACTGAAGAACTAGAAGAATCTTTAAGAATTCTCTTGTGTTGCTTATTCTCATAATAAATTGATTATACCAGCTAAAGTTGGGACTAAGACCCCTGAATTTTGGAATATATAAAATTTAAATTTGTGCCCATTCGCCTATCATATGAACCAATTATAGATGCATATATGAAATGGTTATATGTGTGTTTATTATCAACCCGCAGTTTGGCATTTGCAATTGCTTTCCTCAATTAAGAGCATAATTTTCAGATTATGAAATCAAGACAATTTATCTTGATAATGCTGGTTTATATCCAAGATGGTTTAGCATTGAATGCCTCCTATTAATGGCTAAACTATTGCTTATGAGAACAAAGTTTCATGTGTTGGTCTAAAATTTTATAAATTACATACAACAGTATTTGTATGCATCATACCAACAAGATATGATAAGTCCTCCCATTACAGTTGGTTCTGGATCAGAAATCAAATATTTTTACTATCTAATAACTATTGATGTGTGGTATATGATTAATATCTCTACCACAATGTACAAAGATAGGTTCCCCAAAGAAGATTGGGGGATATATGTTAGTTTTTCTAATATTTGGGGGATGAAATAAGCAGCTAAAAAATATGCTATATGAATCGAATTATCATGATCCTTACTCAGAAGATAATTCAAGTCAAATACCAGAAGCATTTGCTGATCCAGAATTAAATATCATATTCAGCTGCAAATTCTCCTATTAAAATTAAAGTCCCTGAAGGATAAAGTTTACTTCACGCATGAAGCGTAGTAAACCGATAGGTTCCAAAGTTAACAAACCCTGAAAAATGATAGGAGCAAATGATCAAAGTGATCATATTGAGGAGGAAATGAGCTCTAGAAGAGTCCACGTCATAACATTTCATGAAACTCTAGAAGAAGTTCATATACCTGAAAATAAAGAAAGTGATAAGAAATCAACAAGTTATGTCGCTTAGGAACCGATACAAAATGATCATCGACAATATATTTGATACAATATAGTACACAATATTGTAAAAGATTGTGAGGATCAGACCTGTAGTCCAGACACCTGAATATGTCATGCTATTTAAATACATGTCATAACCCATATGACTCATTTGATCAAATTTATATAAAGATCCCTAAAGGATTTAAAATGCTTGAAGCATATAATTCAAAGTCTTGAGAAATGTACTTGATCAAATTACAAAATTTTTGTATGATTTAAAGCAATCTGGGCGCATATGGTATAATCGTCTTAGTGAATATTTGCCGAAAGAATGTTACATAAAAGATGTTATTTGTTCATGTATTTTTATAAAGAAAATGTCATCAGATTTTTTTATATTTGTTGTATATGTTGATGACATAAATCTTGTTGGAACTCCAGAAGAGCTCCAAAACGCAATTGAATAACTTAAGAAAGAATTTGAGATGAAAGATGTTGAAAAGACAAAACTTTGTCTTGGTCTTCAAATTGAACATTTAGCAGACGGAATTATCCATCAAACTGCCTATACATAAAGGGTCTTAAAATGCTTTTACATGGACAAAGCACACCCATTGAGTACACCAACGGTTGTTTGATCACTTGAGGTGAATAAGGATTTGTTCCGACCTCCAGAAGAGGATGAGGAACTCCTTGGTCCTGAAATACCCTATCTCGATGCAATTTGTGCACCTATGTATCTTGCTAATACTACAAGGCCTGACATATTATTTTCTGTTAATTTACTAGCAAGATATAGCTCTTCTCCTACACTTAGACATTGGAATGTGATTAAGCATATATTGCGATATTTAAAGGGAGGACTTATAAAAGAAGATAGAACGAATCACATTTCACCAAAACTATTCTACACACATGATCTTCAGAAAAATGGTGACATTGATGTGCAACAAATCCGTTCAAGTAAAAATCATGCAGATTTATTCACCAAGTCCTTGCCAACTGCAACCTTCAAAGGGATGATATATACGATTGGAATGCGAAGACTTGTTTTGAAACAATGTCTTTATCAGGGGGAGTAAAATATTCACTGTACTCTTTTTTACTTGCCCAGATTTTTTTTCACTGGGTTTTCCTGATAAGATTTTTAATGAGCCAACTTGCAATGTATATTATTAGTGTACTCTTTTTTCTTGATTAAGATTTTTTTTTCCACGATTTTTTTCATAGTAAGATTTTAACGAGGCACTTAATAATGAACATCCAAGGGGGAGTGTTATGAAAATATTATTGTGGATGTCCATTTATTACTCCGCTGTAGATAATTTTCCTGAAGAAGATTATCCATTTAGTATTCTATTGAAGTTTATCTCCAAGCAGCTGATGCAGGCAGGTTGCAAGCAACTCAATGAAATAACTTGCAACAACTTTTTATTAAACAGGCAGGTTGCGAGCAGCTAATGCGGACAACTTACAAGCAGCTCAAGGAAAGTCTGGCAGGTGCTTCATTTCTTTTATAAGTATAGAGGAGATTTCAATTCATTATCTACATCAATTTAAATTGAATAATATATCAATCTTTCTATACTTGTGTTCAGTTTATTTACCTTATATCTTTTGTTTTATACTCTCTCTGTTTCAATTTATGTGAACTTATTTCTTTTTTAGTCTGTGCCAAAAAGAATGACATCTTTCCTTATTTGAAAATAATTTACCTTTACGCAATAATTTATAGTCACATAAAATATATGTGCCATATTTTACACCACAAATTCAAAAGTCTTCTCTTTTTTCTTAAATTCCGTATCCAGTCAATGGATTCACATAAATTAAAGCGGAGGGAGTACCACTTTGGAACTATATTATTTTGAAAAAGAGTGCTACCCAACAAAATGAAGGCCAACTGCAACCGCCCAGCCAGCAATGAGGCGGCGGAGGTCGGTGCTGTGCTGTACTGTAAATGCTGAGTGTTGCAAACAAGCAAATAAAATCATTATGGGGTTGTTGGATGGAAAATATACAAGAATAAAAAATAAAATAAGTCGTCCACTAGGGCTCAACTTGCCCCCATATACTCGTTTTTACTTTTTTATTTGTGTCATATTCGGATGTGTCGCTGCTATTTTAAAAGATGCTATCCTTTTTTCTGTTTTCTTTTCTTTTTAAAAGCATCCCACGAATAAACGGGAGAGAAAAGTAGTTAGAACTTAGAAGTCATGGTTTTAGATTAAGCACGCCATATATTTTGGGTATACTTTTTTAAAAAAAAAAATGATAACACTGTTTGTTCATGGAACATGATCAATTTTTTTTAAAAAATTGAATTTTTTTTAAGTTTCCAAAAACTGGTTTAATGCTGTTTTTTGGTAAAAAATTTTCTCACTCACAAAACTTCAAAAAACAAATTCAAATAAAATATATTTTCAAACACAACTTCTGTTATAAATCTGTATTGCTGTAATAAACAATAAAACCATTAAACTTTCTGAAATATATAAACAAAACAGAAAGTTAGTAATACTTGTTTAACGAAATAAATTTTGGAAAAACAGTATAGGAATAAATCGAGCCCACTGAATACACAGTGTGTCCTTAAAGAAATTATTCCCCTCAAGTACCCGAGGTGCTGGAATATATCCTCCCAGGATAGAACGATTTAACTCACCAGAGTGTTGGTACCAAAAACGCCGGTGAATAGCGAGTCACTCGAAGGCTGTAAACACACTGGAATTTTTGTGCAGAAGAAGAAGAAGAAGATCAGAAAATTTCGTAAGGAAAGATTCTAGGATTCAAAGTATATTTATAGAGTTGTTGGCATTGTTTCTAAAAAGGTTTACAACCTTTCAGAAACAGCCATGGCTGTTGGAACAGGTTGTTTGAAATATTGCGGGAAAACGGATTTAAAATAATCCGAAAAAATAAAC